>JARSSU010037355.1:0-23864 GCA_029619165.1 Eurosta solidaginis | reverse complement strand
GTCTTTTATGCTTGGGCGACCAATCATGTGTGACGCGTAGCACGTAATCGGCTGGCTAATTGCTTTTATGTGGTCATGACGCGTTTCTTTATCTATTCCCCCCAAGGTCCCGCCCGCCAGAGATTTGAGGATTTTCTTCCGGCTCCTGAATTCTCGGACAATTGCGGTTGCGTGCGCACCAAAATGGTCGATTCCTTATCCAACGTTACACCCAATTTTTTGGGGTGTCGCGACCGCTCGATTCGCGTAGTGCCGATCGCCGTGGATGTTCAATATGGTCAGACATTTTGGGGCGAATCCCTGTATGATAAATAACTAGGTCGCGAAGATTTCGTCGGTGACATGCCCGGTTCGCGAAGGCGAAAAAAACTGAGAAGATCATGGAGTATAGCTCGTTTACTTTATTTTAGTAGCATAGCTCCTAACCGCTCCTCTAGGCGCATGGCCCTGTGGGCCATTCATTCGTGCCTATCATAACCCACGTGCGTCGTTCCCCGCATATGTGCCCTCTTCCGGTTGGTCGCCAGGTAGCTTCGCATATGTAGAAATTAACACACAAAAGATGGGGCATAGGACACACCCCTTGCTGGTACCGACCTTAGGAATTATAATCTCACTCTTGGTTTTGATGTTCGTTTCTGAATGCCCCGCCTGCCTGCCGCACCACGAACCACGACTTTTGACCGGTCCCCCCATCGTTCACGACACTTGGGCCGGGTAGCCCCTTCCAGGTCATTGCAGTAACTGGGCCAATGGTTGACCGAATCTACAAAGGCTTTTTGCATCGGTCTAGCGCTACGCTCCTGTTATCTCTATGGTGGGTCTATTTTTTATTCAAACCGCAATTATCATGGGTGCTAACAGACATTTTAGCGCGGCGGTCAGTGCTATTCAAGTTTTCTCTGAGCCGATGCTGATTCCCCCACCCGCACAGCCTCGCAACCCCACAAACCCCGGGTTAGCCTGCAAATCGTGCTTGACAATCCGGCGCAAGTGCCCTAATGGCTTCAAGCGTCTTTGCCACTGGCGATAGGAGACGATAATCGTACTATCTGCCTCACCCTAACGTTCCGTCTGGTTTCCCCTGCTTTAGTCGCGGGAACCACCTTGAGCCCTCATTTCCATTCCTCGGGTATGAGCAACGTGGCGTCGAACAGGTTGAAGACCTCGCTCCCCCTCTTTTGAAACCCCTTTCCCTCAACGACTTATTTAACGCATCGCCATGGCTAATGCCTCTGGGCCCCCTGCATTGGATGAGCATTAACGCGCGACCAATGGCGTCCTGCACCATCTCTAGCGATTGACTGGTGCTCTGGTGACGCGCTGTGAATTATGTGTTGATGTGCGTTCTATTGGGGCTCTCCAGTCTATCTTGTGACCGTACAGGATTCATCATATATTGTCGGTCAAAGCCGCCTCGCGTCATTTTTTCCGCAATCCGCCAGCCCTTATCTGCCAAGGCGACCTGGCCCCTTTGTCTTTGTGCTTCAGTCGGATTTCGATCGGGACTTTACGGTGGACCAAAAGTTTACCTCCACCGGTAGAGAGGTCCACCTCTTAGGTGCTCTTCCCCGGTTCGCGCTTCGCCCGCTTGGTGTTCGATCCCCCCCAAGCATCTGATGCGATTTTTACATCGCTTACTTTTGGGGGTCGCACTGATTCCAAGCTGTCTTATCCAGGTCGACGTTCCCTCGCTAAGCTCGCCGACCATCCGTCCGGGACGTGGTGCCAGCATTTCGGGGAAATTCTCCCGGCGAGACTGCAACTGTGGCCTGATGCGGCTTCAATGACCTTACACGGACGGCACTCTCCCCTTGGCGGGCCTCAGTCTGGATAGGGAGGGCAGGCACCAGCTGCTGTCTTTTTTGCAGATTTATCATTCTTCCCACTTTCCTTTATTGCAGTTTAGAAAGTGCGTTCTTTTGCGTGACGATCGGCGTCGGCGGTACCGCTCGAACGACACTAAGTATGGGCAGGTGGTCGGATGCCAATGTTTCCCACTCGGCTGGCCACGTTGCCCGCAGTTTACGAGTCTGCGCTCACGATTGAGAGATCTGGCGCAGCTATGACATAGCTTCCTACATACGTCTGGGGGCACTTCCGTTTATCTGTGCAGAACTTCGTTTCTTCTATTGATCCGCCACTACATCTCACCCCTCAATGTCGCGCCCGCCAGTTTGAACACTGCCGTCAGGTCGTGATGGGCCTGCAATCGCCTCAAGATCATCGATTGTTGCCAGTGAGTAAGGCCTCGATTTTCGGGCGGTATCAACTGGGGCACACCGGTAACCGAGGGACATGTAGTATGTATGATGAATTCTAAAAGATTTGCTCGCCTCGGACGGCACAGCTAGGCCCTTGACGTTCTAACAGCCATATGTCCGCTATCGGCGATCGCTGCCAAGGATCACATATATGATATTGCACAGAGTAGGTGTACATAATAAACGCGAGGCCGCCTCCATTTCCGCCTCGCGTTCCTTCCTGTGGACATTATACCCCTTAAGACAGGTCTGCACTGCAGCATCTTCTGTGCGTTTAGTCCTCTTATGCAATCGTGCATCCCTCGCGGATGTTTTGCCGCATCCTGAAATACGCGCCTATCTCCGTAATCTTCCCCACGTTCGTCATATACAGTTTAACTGCAGAATCTGAAGTGCCTGCGGAGTGACGCCGCCACTCTAGGGGTTAAGTGACGGTGACTACGCCTAGGTTGGAGACGGCCCGGACGCCCCTGGCTGTTGTGGCTTGGGACTGGGCGCCCTTGCGGCAAGCATTGTGGTCACCCGAGATGATTTGGGTTTGCGCCCTGGTACATACACCTGGCGCGATGCACCCGTCGGGACCCAGCGGGTAGGGGGTCCGATCATACCCAGCGGTCGGTCTGCTATGTGGGTCGTCCGCCGGCGACCATAAATATACCCGACTTCAAGGGGTTGTGTCAGTCTGCAACCCTTCAGTTGCGCACGCGCGATATCTAGCTTCTCCAAATCCATTGTCAACTCACCTATCACGCGGCGACATCCTGTTTCACTAACAGACGAGCTCTGGTCGACCCCAAGCGCCTCATGGCACGATGGGGTGGGGAGGAGGGGATGGCCTGAAGGTTTAATGTGGCCACACACTAAATCGTCCCGATATGTACGGCTATGCACCTTATTGTGGTTGCTGTCGTACGGAGCCGTACCGGACTCTGCATCGGCAAAGGACCCTATCACATCGATAAACACTCACCCCAAAGCCTTCGGGGCGCACCTTATCGTCTCCCCAACACAACCCATTTCACAAACCGTCGCGATGGTTGCCGTCGCGTAAGACAGAACCTCTAGAATAGTGTGCACGCCCAACCCTACGGCAGGAGTCTGCATTGAGAACGTGGTAAATGTTCGTACTACACTCCTGTATATATTCATGGTGCTGGCAGCACACGAGTATTCCGAAACCAGGGTAGTCGGTGACTACGCAGATCTAAGTTTACCCTGACCTAGAACATGCTTAAGTGTGACTGCCCAGAAAAGAGAGGGGCGAAAAGAACATGGCAGGGGCGTAAGAAAATGGGCTATATAGATGCTCAAGGCACTATAGTTCATACGCAGGCGTATCCAAACTACAAACGGTAAAGTATGGCTCATAAGGAGTGGTCAGTATTTTCATGCTTCTGTTTGAAGTTGGTGATGAGGCGGCCTGACGATGCGGGGCAGTGCTCTAGAGCAAACGCATTTCGCGAGCAGAAGATATCGACAAAGTGAACGGCAACGCAGGAGGAGTATAAGGGAGAGGCGCAGGGCAGGAGCCTGTGGGGAAGGTGCATATGTTCAGTTTGATTTAAACACGCTATCAGTTGCGAAGTGAAGTATAATTGTGAAGTATAAAGTAGTATGAGTATAATGCATGCTGAAATTTAGCAGTACAAATTTTCTGCGCAACAATTTCATAAGTGTAGATAAATTTATACACTTGGCAGTCCATATAAAGGTTAGGTGCAGATGTATATACATGTAAAAAAGACGGCTAAGCTTAGCTAAGCACCCAATTTGTCAATCTCAACATCTTATCAATACAAACGAACTTGCTCAAGGTAAACACAAAAGTAAACAAATTCAAAATTCGTCATTTACGTGCTCTTAAGTTACGAATTCTAAAAAAATAAAAAATGTTCTGTTACTGTTGGGGTAAGTAAGATCTAACAACAAGTAATCAGCAAACCAACAATACGCAAAATCAAAGTATTAACAAACTGAAAGACAAAGAAATAAAAAAATATAAAAACCACAAAAACATTAAAAAGCGGTTAGGCAAAAACAATACGAAATGAGAAAGATTAAAAATGTTAGGGAAAACACCAATGGAAACTTAAATATGTGAGCAATAGAGAAAACAAGTGCGTTACTGTGACATATATTGGAAAATAAAAGTAAAGAACTGAAATCGACAGTGATCGAGCTATTGATTAAGTGCACAAAATAAAAGTGCTGTAAAGAATTTTATAAAGGTGTGTACACGCACAAAGAGAATTCGATATGAATGCCAATTCAGTACAAATAATGAGCGCATGATTCATTCGATGCCGGTGATCAATATCAATGTATGTACTTCAGAGTGAGTAAACTCATTAGGGTGGGCCGATTTGTATGGACAAAAGTTAACCGTTATCGTGTCATCGATTTTTCGATAGGAGTTGGACTCAGGAAAAAAATTTCCACTACGCATACCTAAAAAATAATTTTCGAGCCTGCGAAATTAAATTTTTTGGACTTTTTAACGACTTTGATTTTTAAGGCATTTTCATGACCTACTAAAAAAAGTTTCATTTGATTGTAAAATGTCCAAAAATGGTCGCTAAAAATATGTGTTTTTTTTTCAAAAAACTGTTACCGCCAACGTTTTTTCATGACCTACTAAAAAAATTTCATGTCCAACCCAAAAATATCCGCTAAAAATATTTTTTTTTCAAAACACTCTTATTGCCAACGTTTTTAGTCGACATTTTTGGTCGGACAGGGTATACATGAAACTTTTACGATCAAATGAAAATTTTTTTAGTAGGTCATGAAAATAACCTTAAAAATCTAAGTCGAAAAAAGACAAAACAACAAACTTTTTTTCCTGAGCCGCAATCCTATCGAAAAATCGATGGCGCGATATCGGTGAATAAATCGACCCAGTCTAATACTCATGAACTTCATAATAATTCTTGGCACTTGACTACCTGTGATATATGTATGTACACATGAGAGTATATCAGAGTATACCATTAAAAAATAATTGTGTACTGACGCAGCATGACTCTACTAGTCAGGCAATTATGTATGTCACATATCATCTTACGTATTTAACAGAGTAATGGTTTCTTCTCAGAATTCCTGACATTCCAGTTGTAAAAGAGTATTTCTCATTTAGTGAGACATTTAAATGATTGCAATAGCGTTAACGCTTTTCAGTAAGCATTTAGTAAAAATAAAATCTTTGTCAGTGGCCTTGTACGTTAACAGTGCAACTTACTGCTGTATGCTCTTCATGGCGGATCGATACAAGGTGGCAGCATGGTGACATACCTACAAACATAAATAAAAGTTCCATGTACTTTGTTTTTGTAAATTCGATGGACAAATGTCAAATTCGTACTGCGCCGGAAGTTGATGTGTCAAATCAAATAAAAAAGTTTATAATCAGCTGTCCCGTGCTGCTACCTTGTATCGTTACGTCATGATGCTCTTTTTCTTCTTATGCTCCTAAAGAGAGGTAGTAGAATTCATTCGGGAGAATACCTAGTTTTTTTGGGGTACTTTGTCTCAATGGAATGAACATTATGTGAGACATAACAGTTAAACCCATGTATTTACACTACATATGATCTGACTATTTCAATGTCAAATTTGAAATGAATGTAAATGATATTGGCATTTTGACCATCCTGTAAAGCGTTTTTGAAACGGCAGACGAAAACGGATGATATGCTACTCAGCTCTACTTCAAATGAAGTATGTATGTATTTCTACCGTATACAATTTTTTTATTCAGTCTTTGTGTAAGTTGAAACTCCGGTTAATTACTTACATAATTGACGCTTAACCGTTTAAAACGATTATGGCCGTCCAAAATGGCGCGCCAGTCGCTCCTACCTTTGGGTTAACTGGCGCCAATTGGTCACACCAAGAGAATTTACATAACTCTTCCTCTGCTTCCATAGGCGGATTCCGATAAAATACTTTCTTAGCGGGAGCATTGTCTTTCATTCGCATAACATGGCCTAGCCAGCGTAGCCGCTGCGTTTTAGTTCGGACTATGTTGATGTCTGCGCAAGCTTGTACATCTCATCATTAAATCTTCTTCAGTACGCGCCGTCGCCAACGCGTAAAGGTTCGTAAATCTTTGAAACACTTTTCTCGCGATCATTCCCAGAGCCGCTTCACCTGATGATATCGGGGTTCTGGCTTATGCAACATATAACAGGACGGATATGATAAGTGACTCGTACAGCATGATTTTAGTTTGCCGAGAGAGGACTTCACTTTTGAACTGCCTACCTAGTACAAAGTAGCGTCCATTTAAAAGAAGGATTCTTCGCTGGTTTTCAAAGCTGATGTTGTTGTTTGTATACTGGTTTCCAAATAGACGAAGTCTTTTACCATTTCGAAATTGTGGCTCCTAATGGTGTTGTGGTAGCCAAGGCGGATATGCGCTGACTCTTTATTTGATTACAGCAGACACGTCGCTTTGTCCTCACCATCAAACCCATCTTTTCCGCTTCTTTTTCCAACTTGGAGTAAGCAGGGCCGATGATATTCACCTCTATTCGGCATTAAAAGTCCGTTTCAGGTCTCCGCTCCGCTTGAACTGAAAGTAGGTATCCTGCGTTCCGCTTGCATTGAAAGAAGAAGAGGAAGAATGAACGAATTTTTGAAATCAGCTGTTTGTAAGAAATTGATGAAATTAGAACACAACAAAGTAAAGAAATGTTTGTGAAAAATTTATAAATTAGTGAATATTTCGTTATTTAACATTTACTTAACATAAATAAATTATGGAAACATTAGCCGTTGCAGTTTTAATTGAAGAGGAGGACAATGCATCCCACAATGTAGACGTGAGAGTGGAAAGACGGGATTGAGGGACATCAGTGATTCATTCAGGATGAGCGATGAATTGTAAGTTGGTACTGAAAGTGTTAAACCTTCATACGTGTTAAATATTTTTAGATACAAAAAATTTTGGTTAAATAAAGACGCATTTAAGTAGGTCTTAGATATATTTGATGCAGGGATGCCGAGAAATACTTTGGCTTCCTTAACAGCAATTAATCGCGTAATGGCTGCTTTAGCGTTTTTTGCTGAAGGCATCTACCAGCATGGTATTGGTACAGATTACAATGTGGCGATGGCTCAGTCAACCGTTTTCAAGTCACTATCATATTTTCTGGATGTTATGGAGCGACGGCTTTGTCCAAAGTGGATAAAATTCAAAGTAGTGAGGAGGAAAATCTGCAAGCGAAGCAAGAGTTTTATACTAAGGCTGCCTTTCCAGGTTTAGTAATGTGCGTAGATGGAACACATATTAAAATAACGAAGCCACATGAAGAAGATTTCCTTTAATATAACACAAACGGATTTTATAGTATCAATGCTATGGTGGTAAGGATAATATTTTAATGATGTTGAAAACGATGCAACCTCTTTCCAAAACGCCTGCACTTCTCCTTTAGGCCCTTTTGAGAAACCTTGTGCAATGTCTCTATTTGTTGACAGCATTTACAACAATTTTCCATATTGCTCTGGTGTTGTACTTGTTGACCTGCAAAACCACAAAAAATATAAAGTTTGTTTTAAAATAATTTTTATAAACATCAATGTATATTTTACTTACATATTTAAAAAAAAATTGCGCTTTAAAGCCCGCGAAAATAAAAATTAAACCAATCTCCGTCCACTAATTTGCAACTGAGAAAAACGGAACTCCGTTCGAAGTGTAGGATACGTCAAATCGAGACTTTCGAAGTTGGACTGAATGAAAACGGAACGCAGAATAGCAAAGTTACAAACTGAGAAAATTTCAGTTCAGTTCGAAGTGCAGAATAGGGCTGATTAATGTCGTCAGCATACGCCAGTAATTGCACGCTTTTACTCACTATAATTAGTTTAAATCAGGGATGCACCTTAACGTTAAGCTAATCGTTTATCAAAAAATTTCCACCGTTTCCGTTGAAACACTTCGAAATATTATCGATAAAGAAATTATCAAGATAAATTGTATCTCGTTTTTAACCGAAACGAAAAGCTTTCGTTAACTTAAAAACGTTAACAAAAACGTGATACTTTATGTTTGAATTGTGCTGGCAATGCTATAGCCATGGTGAAGCCGTAAGGTGGTAACAACGAGCGCACATACACACACAAACTCTATGTAATTTGTTTGTGTAATTCGTTGGTGGTAATGTCAAAAATACTCTGAGAAATGTTCGTACTGTCAAAATTCATGAGAAAAGTTGCAATCAGCTTGGCTAATGCTTTCACCTTTAATGACTCCGCCATCAATCAGCTTTGCCAGCATAGTTTGAAATTAATAATCAACATAAACGATTTGATTTCGTTTTGATATGGCAGAAAACGAAACGAAATCATTTCGTTAATTTGACGATCTTAACGTTAATAAACGAAACGAAATGACTTCGTTTCGTTTATTAACGTTGATTATCGTAACGAAATGATATCGGTTCGTTGGTTAAGCACGCCTGGTTAATTACCTTTAATGAAAATATACGAAGTCTTCATTCCTTTCGGAATCTATCGTATTGTATTGTACATTTGTATAAATATGTTAATGAGCGTACTACTTCCTCTTTCGATGGAAAAACAAACTAATACATGCATAAATATTATAAGTATGAAGAAAATCATTCAGTTCGATCGCTCTCCTGATCGCAATGACAAATATGACGACTCATTTTCGTATGAAGTACATTCACACACGCGCTGTTGATCGCGCAATAACGATGCTGATCGCCTTGAACCGTACAAAAAGTTGAAGCTATTCTTACGAATACATATTGTGAGTTGATGGTTGTTTTTATTGTGGTCATTGTTGACAACGTTGTATTTGCTCTGTTTATTTTAAACTTGTTTCCAGGCGTATTTCATTTACTGACTGTTTAATACGGCGGGTACTTTGTTCGATGTTATTTCATTAGTTCTAAATTACGAAAAACAGAAATTCTGTTGCTCTCAGCTAAGCAATACATTGCAATTTTGAAAATCTCTATATGCACGTGTTTTAGAGAAAGACATCCGCGTAGAGATACAGACATACATTGACTATCTGTAGTATACATATGTTATGAGCTAAAAATGTGATCGTAGTATAACTAAGTAAATAGTAAATATATACAGAACCAAATTTATATACACACACCCACACAGAAATAAAAGCTTCAATCATCTGTCCTACACACCCGATGAAAAGAAATTCTTTTGACTTAATTATGTTCCTGCTCGTTCTGTTATGTACATAACTCAATACGCAAGAGAAAAATAAATCTGAATGGTGTGCAACTTTTAGTATTCAATCTCATTTGCAGCATTGGTCCACGTCGCCAATATCGTGTATGCAGGAATTAAAGCCACGACACATAAGAAGTTTTTCATATAGATGCGTTTTAACTCAGTCTCATGCATTATGAGTAGATTGCATGTATTTTTATGGAGAACGGTAGATTGAGTGACACTGGCGCTATCTGAGATGAAAAAGTAGCCAACTTGCAACTTTTGTTAAAAGCAAAGCATAAGCAGAAGAATTTGACATTTGCTTTGTCTAAGGGTGTTGGACACTTTGCAAGTGAAATTATTTTTCCCGCTCCTTGGTAACTTTTCTATCAATTTTGGCAATTAAAACCTGCAATATAACAAATGAATACGAAACAAAATATGTTAAATATTTTGGTTCTATAGGGGAAATGTTTATAACAGTGCTTCGCGAAATTTTAAATATGTATGGGCAAAGCGAAATAAACTTCAATTGCCAAATCTGAAGTTCCTTTGTAACGAATTTAGGAAAATTCCGCTTATTTCCAACCTTCTGCAAACGTCCGAATCACTAAATTGTCGAATAAATAACTTCAATATTCAGTAATGCAAAATGGTTTTCATTAGACTACTTTAAGGTACTTCACAATACCATTTATACTTCACAACTAATTTCGTGTTTAAATCAAACTGATTACTGACTACTCAGCTTGCGCTGCTTTAATACTCTCCGTTGCTTCATTCGCACATTTCTACTAAAGTCTAGACGTTTCGCCTTCTAGAATCTATTGCTTGGTTGCCAGCGATATATGTACATGTATATATGTAGTTTATGCGTTTCTCATAGTCATATGCGTGTGTATGTGTCGGCCCATGATTACATAGGCTTGTATCTCTCCGTTGCCTTGTATGTATGTGTTTAAGTGATGATTGATTTGTTTACGTACATACGAGTGGCTGCTTAGTATCAGCTTAGCGATGCTAGTATCACTTAGAGATGCTAATATACGTTACAATATTTACAAATTGTGGCGATGTTACTGGAATGCATAAGGTTGTGTTAAACGCATCTATTTGAAACATTTCATTATGCCCGGCCTTTAGCTTTAGCTTTTCTGATAGAAAGGATCCAATAAAATAATAAAAAAAAATTTTTAAGTTAAACGGTTTTATTGAAAACAATACTTACAAGAAGTAATAATAATACTAAAAGCTAGAAAATAATTAGGTAGGTTCTAGGTACTAGTCATCACACTCCTCATCAATCTAGGGGTGTTGATCAGACAATTGAATAAAAGCGTTGGGCGCGTGAAATTTCTAAAAATGTGACGCCTAGCATAACCTTATTCAGGTTCTGTTGGTCTTACTTATGACTATCAATAGAACTTTGACGCGTCCAACGCTTTTATTTAATTGTCTGATCAACAGGCTATATTGATGAGGAGTGTGATGACTAGTACCTAGGACCTACCTAATTATTTTCTACCTTTTAGTATTATTATTATTTAACGTAAGTATTGTTCCAATAAAACCGTTTGACTCAAAAATTTTTTTTTAAATTATTTATTTTCAAGTTTTTAGTCTTTATTTATTATTATTATTATTTCTCTCTGTTTTTAGTTCATTTAGTGACTCATTATTACAAAGAGTCTTTCCTGACAATTTGTTACAATCTAAGTCCTCAATGCATAATCCTTTCAAAGACTTTACTCGACTCAGCGCCACGTATGCTTGTCCATCCTCGAACTCCAAAATATTTTGATGTCACTTCTACCGGACTGTATGTAATATTTGTTCCAAATACGAGCTAAATTGGGCATCATAGGTCGCTTTCTATTCATGTACGAATATGAGCCAAATCGGACCACAAATACGATTTTTTTGAACATCTCGGTCCTTGCGCAACCTAGCGGCGATTTTTTCATAGGTCGCTTGCTATTCATGTATGTATTATGTATTCCAAATATGAACCAAATCGGACCACAAATACGATTTTTTGAAATATTTCGATCCACGCGCCACCTATCGGAGTTTTTTTTGCATTGTCATCGGGTTCTGAACTATATTACAAGTTTCAAGCTTTTAGCTTATCGGCAAATTACTTAAATTCGAATTACAAAATTCGTGCCGGCCTGCCGTCCATCCTGTCAAGTCAAGCTAAATAAAACCGTTTAATAAAAGAATAGCAAGAGTCGTTGAAAAAATGCAATAAAAACGGCTACATCTTGCATTACGCAGCTCTTAGGAAATTTAATGAAGAAGATGAAAATTGAAACAAATACTTGACATTTTCTTGAAACCGCGTGTTTAATTTCTATGCAGACAAATTTGTGACACCAAGATAACCAAACTATTTTTTTTTAACTTTTCTGAAGAGTGGTGTAAAAGTTGAGATTGTTTACTGGTAGCCGTTCGCATTTTGGTTTTTCCCAAATAAAATGCTGATAACAACTCAGCAATTTAGTTACCGTTATCGGAGTCTCTCGTTCTATATGACTTCCTCCATTTTGCACTCTACTGTATATTTTGAAAATGCATGCATATTGAGCTAGTAAATAACATACATGTCAGAGAACGGCAAGAATTTGTTGAGCTTTGATAAACATCTCGTACATTTTTGTTCATCTTTCATATACTCATTTACACCGATCACAAATCACAATTAGAATTACTTTCTCCAACGTAAAATGAGTCGCCCTGTCTGGAGCCAAGTTTCGTTTAGGATTGCTAGAATTGCGTAGAGTACCTTCTATTATAAGAGCGTACAATTGCTGGCGTATGCTGATGATATCGATTGCACTCGCCTTAATAAACGAGGCAAAAAAATTGCTTTTGTGGAAATGAGGAGGAGGACGAAGTATGTACTTGCATCCAAAAACGAATCGGGGCATTCGAGTTTCGCAGTAATTTCACTGTTGACGGATATAAAATCTATGATGTTAAGGACCTCTAACAGGGAACCAGTATTAGCAGAGAAAACAATGTAAGCTCAGAAATCAAACGGAGAATAGCTCTTGCCCACAACTGCAACTTTGGACTCAGTAGGCAATTGAAAAGTAAAATTCCCTTGACAAATATAAATTACACTCTACAAGACGCTCATCATAGCTGTCCTGATGTATGCTTCGAAATCATGTATGGTGTCGGGAGAAAATGAGATGGCCCTGAGTGTTCGAAAGAAAAGCTCTCCAGAAGATTTATGGTGCTATCCGGGATGTCGAAGAAGGTTAAATGATTAGCTTTAGGCATATATGGGGTTAAAGCAATGAATACAAGTCCAAAGGCTCCACTGACTAGGTCATGTTATGCGAATGACCGAGAAAGTGTTTCTATCGACACCCGTATTCGAAAGCAGAGGAAGAGCAAGACCTCCATTGAGTTGGGAGTGGCAAATGGAGGAGGATTTGATCACAATTAGTGCCCAAAATTGGCGTCAGTTATCGCGTACCTTGTTATTAAATGGCCAAATCGTCTGGGCAGTTATTAGGGAAAATACTGCAGTGTAGTGTTTGCTCATAATTTTATATTCGGAAATATGCTGATGACTTTTTATGGACTTAACTTTAAAGGATATACCTATCCGATGAACTTGTATATAGTTCCGGTACATTTTTACAACTCTCTGGTACATATCAACGTAGATTTGAATTCATTTATAACCCATACTACATATATGTTAGCTTCAACATTGCCCATACATGTGGATAAACCAACAACAAACGAGAGCTACAACAACATCTAATATTTAACTACGAACAATTTTATTGTATATTTGAATAATTGTGTATATATACATACGTATATGCGTGTGGGGAAAATATTTTTGAGCTGTGGTTTGATGAGGTATAACGAGCAACCCAACAACTTTGCTATGGCAAAAACTTAGTTGCTGGCAACTACGAATTACTGAACGATACGGAATAGTTCGCAAAACAGTAAACATTTATATCTTAACCTTAAGAGTGTAAACCTGCTAAATCACAAAACAGAAATTTTACAGCACAGGCGAACAATCATATACATGGTATAAATATTACCAGGTAAAACCCTTTACTCTTCTTGGCGGCCATAATGGTTTTTTGATTTTTAAAAAAAATTTAAAATCACTCTCTTAAACTTTGTGGAAATGCCAAACCAAAGTACACGAAAAAAATTGTTGGTTTGACTTTTTCATTTTTTTTAATGCCAAAAAAATAAAATGCTTATGAAATATGTAAGTGAAAAAATATTTCGAAAAGTTTTGAAATCGGTTTTTATGTACATACATATATGGCAAAAAAATGAATCACCAATATAATGGATGCCTCAACACGTGCTATTTTTGCAAAGGGACAAAAGAAAAACCCTTACTTCTTAACCTCTTCTAATTAAGAAGCGAATGTTGGAGACCACCCCTACCGATTTTACATTCATCCTTCTTCACTTGGTTGATGCGTCTTTAACCCTTTAATATGCTGAAACTTCACTTTATAAGAGATCACCAGTCTCAAGTGTCCTCGCTACTGCGGAAAAAAATGATCTTGAAGATATTCTTTGGTTTGTTTTGGTCCTTTTCCTCGCGGTTGGAAGATACATTTTTTAATTGGCGCTTAACCGTTTAGGAGATGCTGGTCGTTGCGTAACAAGTCACTCCAGCTAACCCTGTTTCGCGATAACTGACGCCAACAGGGGGACACCAAGAGAGATAAAAGTCTTCCCCCACCTGCTTCTCCGAACCCAGTGGAGATCTTCCCATAACTTGCCCACGCCAGCAAAAACGCTGTAGCTCTTCGCAGCTTAGCTAAACATCATCGTCCAGTTGGAGTATTATAGTTCGTGGAGACTGAATTTACCGGCTGAACGGTCAAAGTCTGCCGCCGTGGTGTAGAGCTAGTGTGTTGATCTATCCATCAAAAATATTTAAGAAAATTTGTATAAATGGTATTGATTGTCCATCGGCATTACCCTGGCACCAAAAGTTCGTCCGAATTAGCAGATACATTTTTGGGTCGGCACAAAATATGTATTTAGGTGAGCCAGTTCGTAGAAAAACGAATACACGATAAGTAGGCTTCGAATTAGATGGAAAGCTTGACCTTAATCTCCTCAGATATATAACATACCAAATTGTTATTATTAGTAGATATGTATCTCTTCCGTAAACCTTGGCGGTAAGTCGGGTTTTTCTTCTCGTCGCGCAGACGCTGATACATTTCTAAACAATTTGTTGAAGAAAATTCCTCAGAAGAGGATCGTGGCCTGATGCTTCCTTTTGCGGGAAACCACAATACAATGCTTGAATTGAAAATTCGGTTGACCGTTGAGATTTCTTATTTTCTGGTTATTTCCACCAATAAAAAATTCGGGTTTGGATAAAATATCATAATATTAATGTTAGAACGCAAAAATATATGGTAATTCTATACGACAGCATGACACTGGTAATAAGCGTCCAAAAATACCGAGAGAGGTGTCAAAAGACTCGTATTGACCTCGACAACAATAATCCGAAGTCGGAAAATAAAAATTGTAGATCGTTCAAAACATATTAACAAAAAACCGAAAAATTACCCCGGAGTGCTCCGAAACCGAGGATGGGATCCATAGTCTTTTTGTGCAGAATACCTTTCTGCATTGGCGGCCTTTGGCTGCGCTTATAAAAAATTACCTTGGGTGGAAACAACACCAGTTTGGGGACCAAAACTATATCCGCGGAAAACACTTATGTTCACAATTTATTTGTGGGTACCACAAAATTATCAAAATTACAACAACCACATGAAAATTTTAAAAATTTCTTTTGCAAATATCTCTTGACATACCCAAAATTGTTTACCTCCGCTTTCGGATTTGGAATCCTGGATCCAAAACGCGTCTTTCTATACCCCTTTGATATTTTTGGACGTGTATTAAGAGTGTCATGCTGTCGTATAGAATTACCAAAATATATTACAGTTTGTTATATTTTTGTTATGAAAACAACACTAAAATAAAAAAATTAAAATGTGAGAGCAGTGAGAATTTAAAAATTTTTTTAAACGTCATTTTTGGCTCTCACCGGTTTTACCTTGTAATATTTATACCATGATCATATATGTATATTATTTCTAATTAGCGAGCTTTGGGTAATTTTGGTCGTAGTGCTGTTGTTTAGCTATATTTTATTAAAATAATTTGTTAAAAATAAACGATTGTGAGCACACGAAAGAAATCTATTTGTACTATGGCACTATTGTGAATATTTGCACTGCATTACCGACAGTTGCTACCATACCCCAGATGGCAGCGCAAGCTGTAATTTTAATTGATTGATAGAACAGCTGATTTCTGTTGAGAGACTTTGGTGAGACTTTTATATTGGTTGTGCAAAATGCGCACGGGTCCGGCCCCTTTTTTGAATTTTTCATTGATGTTGCAAAATAATAGAGTCGTTAAATGTCGATTAAATGAAATCAATATGCACAGAAAGCTCCGTTTATAATATAAAGGAAGCCAGTTTGTGGTGTGTGTTCGCTGTCAATTATCTGTTCAAACATGCGTTTAGCGAGAGGATTCCACCACATCGGATAATGAACTAAATCAAAAAGGCCAGCTAGCGAAAGCATGCATACCACAACAGTCGTTGATTTTGTTTTCAAGATAGCTCCATAGACATCCAATGGGTGTTACTGTTAAGTTTTCTTAGTAAATTGGATCCCAAACCGACCAATTCTAAAAAAAAATCATACTTAGAATTCAACTGCATACATTGATAGCTTCTTGTTAAGATTATGCAGTGCTTAAAAAATACTTGGCGCGATTTATCAGCTAGGAGATTTTGATCTAGTTCCTCTTCCAATTTTCGTCAAGGTACTTTTTAATTGTGTCTACAAATTGGGGGTACGGGACCTAGGCATATATTTTATGCCGACATCGAACGGCAGCTGCAAAGCGAATGAATTTTCACTGAGGAACTAATCATGGCAGAAATACACTCGGAGTGTTTGCCAAAGCACAGTTTACGTGCGACCACGCTTAGGAAGATATAAAATAATTTAAAAATGTTTTGGTTGCTTTGCACGGTACTGGAACCCAGGACCTTCGGCGTAGTAGGCGACGCACGCTACCACAACATCACGGTGGCCGCCGTTAGGTACTTATGACACTATTTTTCACGCTGGTGGACTAGGGAGCGATCTATGCGAATTTTTGTTATTCGCTTCATCAATATTTCACATGCCTTTTTAAGAAGCGGAATGCTAGAAACTTGGATAGAGGAAAAGCGAGTGAAGGAGAAAGAGATTTTTTTTATTGGACGTTGGGGTAGCGCACTACCCTCAAGTGGCCCAATGAAACCAGGCTAATCCTGTTCATGTGTCCACACCCCGTGGGATCGCCGTTAGGCATAACGTCACGGAGGGGAAAGGCGATTTATTCGCCACTACTTCGTATGCGCATTTCTATGCGCTCCCTTTCAGCATTCATCAATTTCGTCATAACTATAAAGGCCATCTTGCTCACAGCAGTCCAACAATCTATTTGTCAGCACATTCGTGGAACTAAATTCCTAATGGAAGGCTCCTCTCCAAAAATTCTGTGTACAGTGAGTCTTTCGCCGCAAAAACGAGGGCAGTGAAACATTACATGTTCTGCGCTTTCCAATTCGGAGGGACAGTGTGGGCAGAAAGGATCCTCCTCTATTCCTCGCTTATGTAGATTTTACTTGAAGTCGCCGTGCCGCTCAATATCTGTGTGAGGTGGTAATTTAGTTCGCCGTGTTTTCGCTCGTACCATTCCGAACTAGCCTGAAGGTCCAGCGGCCATTTTCTCGATTCCTTCCACCGAACTATTGTTCGTGACCTTGCGCCTTTTCTTAGCATCTGCAGATGGTCGGCTGATTCCAATGCCATACCGATCGGCCATTTCAGCTGAGAGTAGATCTACTGGGATTTTCCTGCATAAAACATGGATCGCGTCGTCGGACACCGTCCGATAAGCACATGTTATTCGTATAGCAGTAATGCGGTAGGCTACTAGTATATCTTTTTGGTGGACCATTTTAGATCCGTGCCATATTGGTGGTGCATATAATATTATAGAGCTGGTTACGTTGGATAATAGCTGACGGGTAGCTTCGCCTGGGCCGCCGATATTGGGCGTTAGGGCTCCACTAACTCTATAAACCTAGAACAGATCCCTGAGGGGACACCGCCCGTGATGTTGTGCTTTCTTGGTCCCTCATCCGTATCAAAAAGGAGTACTCTGTCGCTTAAATAGCTACCAATTATTCGGCGCAGGTAAGCAGTTGTGCCAAAGTTTCGTAGCGCTGTCATTATCTGCATCCAGTTCACGGTGTTAAAAGCATTTCTAATATCCAGAGTTATCAGTGCACTGAGCTTCCTTTATTTTGGCCTCCGGTTATGGCTCCACGGGCTATATTGACAACTGTTTGTATTGCATCTATCGTGGATCTCGATTTACGAAATCCAAACGGATTATTTGACAAGCCACCTGGGCTTTCCAGGGTATGCTGCAGACTCTCACTAATAATACGTTCGAGAATCTTTCCTATCGAATCCAACATACAAAGTGGCCTGTATGAAGAGGGCTGCTTTGCATCTTACCAGGTTTCAGCAAAAGAACCAGTCTTTGACGTTTACATGAGCGGGGGAAGACGCCTGCTTGGAAACAGGCGTTGAAGAGATCCGTAAATACCGATGTTCTAGACCTAATCGCTGATTTAAGAGCTATATTTGGCACTCTATCCGGTCCTGGAGACTTACAGTCCGCAACTCTTTGTGTTGCATCTAGTACCTCCTGCTCTGTTATTTCTGGGATTTCCATACCTTCCAGGTCCTCACTTTGATAGGTCCAGTAATCTTGTGTCGGAAAAAGATGTTCTACGATTCTTCTCATTAGTATCGGGCATGTAGGCTGCTCTGATTTCCGCCCTTTAATTTTCGCCATCACCGTGGAGAAAAAGATAGAGTAGGCGGAAATAGAGGTAGCGGGAGAGGGAGGAGAGATGGTTACAGAGAGAGAAAGAGAGTGAGTAGCAAATAAAATGGAGCGAGGGAGGGGGAGCTAAAAACTTCTTATATATATATTATAAATATATTTTTTTAATAATAAGTAATGGATCAAATGAGTTTGCGTTGTCTTTCGTTTCCTTATGCCATTAATCTGGGTCACGGAACTAATAATTTGATACCGGCTCTGATCTATAAAACTGTAATAAATGTATTTAGCCGGTTTACGCTCTAAGCGGATGATGTTATATATATCGGTATATTTGTGTACATGTGTATGAGCGCACAAAAGCAGCAAGAAAGATCATTTTGGCTGTTGCTGCTGTTATTTTTGTGATGACGAAAACAAGTTTTGATATGCAGTGTTGTTTGGTTGCTCAAGCAACGAGCTGGATTCAACATAGCCCAAATGGACTTGAGAAGTCGGTTTACAGCGCACAGTGTTATGTTTCGAAAAAAATATCATAGTTGTTTTGAAAGCAAGATTATCACTATAAGATTATGCCCGAAAATTCAAAGTGAGAATCTGGCGGATGATTGAAGCTTCCAAGATTGGAGCGAATTCCGATGTCTCAATCCTTGATGATGAAAAATAGGTTACACTAATGACGATGTGAAAGTGGCAATATCCCGGCTTCGAACTAACAAAACTATTCAAACATTGTGTGAAAGGGTTGGTAAAATGTATGCGTCAATTGTCATGCAAACCATATTCAGTTGACAGAATTTCTCTGCATCGCATCGGAGCTTTAATGTGCTTTACTCAATCCATAAGAAACGTGAAGCAGTCTACTTAGCATTGCTTATACGTTTCTATTTTGCGAACTCAAAAACCTTACCGCTGACCGTTGAAAAATATAGTCCTTCGTTATATGAGGACAAGACAAAGGACATTCGCAGCAAAGAGGGCATACGGAAGAAAACTAATTTAGGGGACTTATGGTGCTTGTCCCCTAGCCCAATGGGGAGTATAGTGGCTGATTTAATGACGTTAGTTTAGGAAAAGTGTGGCCTGGACAGAACAGGTGTAATAAGGCTTTGTCTGCCCTGATGGTGTGTTTGAAAGCGATGCAAACAAAGGTGTTTCATCCTATATATTCAGAGATGCAAATTTTGGCTCTCTTAATTCGAGTATCACTGAAATTTGCTGCAAGTCTATTTTCTGTGGAAAAAATGCCTTCGTATATTTGGATATTTTTTTGTTTTAATTGTCTGAATTATTTCGTAAATACCTCTTCATTGCTGGTAGGTTATAGTTTCAAATCAGAGTAATAAGTACTTTCAAATGGATAAAACAATAAATGATACTTCTTTAAAGATCTATATTTATATTATATGAGACAGCTAGATGTGCTCGTGAACTGTACTGGTGAAGCCCGTTATCAATATACATACGCATCCAACCCTTGCAGAAGAAGAAAGCAGACTACCAAGGAGGACAAGAGTCAACCTGGCCCAACTTCGTTCTGGATACCGTAACAGGTCTAACTCTTACTTGTGCAGAATCAACCTCGACAAACTTAATGTATGTTCGGCATGACACTAACCATCTTTTCAATTGTAAAGTGGAACCTAGGTCTCTAACAAGCTTTTCGCTTGGTCCACTTTTATTGAAACTGCTAGATTTCTGCCATTAGATGACTTTGGCGAAAATTTGGGAGTGGTCGCATCTTTGAATGGGGCAAAGCACTGTCCACACAACAACAAGGTATTGTATTGGTACACCGAAATCGTTTGATTTTGTATCTAAAATAAATAGATAATCCATCCTCATTAAAATTTTCTCTTAAAAAGACATTGACGGTTTATCCTCTTTCTGTTTAAAAATGCAGCTGTTCTATTTCCGTTCCGCTGTACGATATTTTCAATGTCGTCTCGTTATGTATTGATCAACGCGAATCGGCATTTATTACTCTAATCTTTAAATCTAAAAAATAAAACCGAAGTCACAAACTATATGCCAAACTCTGAGTTTTCGCCTTAAAAATAAATAAATGTAAGGCGAGAGTTTAAGCCGAGCTAGATGTGCTCGTTGTGTTCCTTTTAATTGTCCCTTCAAATTGGCAGGACGGGACCTACTTGTTTCATGCTGACACCGAACGACATCTGTAAGGCAGATGAGTTTTCACTGAGAGCTTTTCATGGCAGAAATACACTCAGAGTTCTTGCCAAACGCTGCCGAGGGGCGACCCCGCTTAGAAAAAATGTCTTCTAATTTGATTTCTTAATTTTGATTTTGCTTTTTCCTGGCGTGAACCCAGAATCTTCGGTGTGGTAGGCGGTGCACGCTATCATGACACCACGGCGATCACCGTTGTCTACTTGGTCCAAACATTTTCAGAAAGTAGTTAAAGTTAGCATTTTCTATAAAAGGGATAACCGCTCCATTCCAACATGGTTATGTTGCAGGACATTCAACTGTTACAAATCTTATTGTTTCTTCACAGTTCTGTGGTACTGATTTTCAGGATGGGTATCAAGTTGATATGCAGATTACTTAAACTGTATAGAAGGATCACATATGCATCAGATGCGTTGTTCTTATAGAATGATTAAACTGCCCTTAATGCTTGGACATTATCTATGAACGAAACTGAATTATAAAACGCAACATGCTACTTCAAGTAAAGCTCTTGCCTCGGTTAACGAATTTCGTGATTTTGTTGTAATTTTTGACTATTCTTTTCCTTCTGTTGACCATGTCAAATATATCATACCGAAAGCTTATGTTAATTTACATTTTTTACGACGGTAACCGAACAACTTTACAGACCCATACACCGGGTAAAAATTGTATAGTTCTTTAGGGCAATGAAGAGTTGAAAGGGCCCAACGCAAATTCATTTATATGTTTCAATCTTTCTAGCAGAACTCCCCGCTTCTATAATATATTTTACATTAATTATTTGAACTTTGGCCTGTTAATTAGAGGGCTTGAATAATTTGACCGGTTTTCTAGAAGTCTTGATCTTGACTTTGCAATGTCAGGACCCTTGTTTAAGTTACGTATTGAGTCAACGGTTATGGCCGTCTAACAATGCTAAGTCGCTTCTTCGCTGTGCTAACTGGCGCCAATTGGTAAGCTAAGGGAATTGT
Organism: Eurosta solidaginis; assembly: GCA_029619165.1. Taxonomy (NCBI): domain Eukaryota; kingdom Metazoa; phylum Arthropoda; class Insecta; order Diptera; family Tephritidae; genus Eurosta; species Eurosta solidaginis. The sequence continues at coordinate 2,266 of JARSSU010037355.1, read as the reverse complement.
CATTCCAGCGGAGTGAATAGCTTTGCTTCCGTAAGTGGGTTCCGATAAAAATTTGGCCGGACACTATAAGTGATTTTTAGATCAGACGCTGGTCCCAAATAAACGAAGTCTTTTAGTATTTGGAAATTATATCTGCAAACAGTGGCGTGGTTGCCAAGGTTTCTTGATGACATCATATAATACGTCGATTTTCCTCATTAACCATTAAACCCATCTTTCCCGCTTCTTTTTCCAGTATAGAGTAAGTAGAACCTACGTTGATGATGTTCAGGCCGATTATATTATTGCCGTCAGCATGCGCCACTAATTGCAAGCTCTTATAGTACATTTTTCCAGAGCAGGCAAGTTCTGCAGCTGGGATTATTCTCTCCAGCAGCAAATTAAAGAAATATCACGATAGCCTATATGAAAAGTTTTGCGGGGGAAACAAATTTAGACATAGCGGCATATAGGCAGCTCCCTTTCGTATTGGCGTGCCTTTTTTCGCGGGTTTGGTCGATGGTAGTTTGCCAGGGTTGAAGCCGCACTGACAGGTCCAATCGGCCCATTCATGAAGGGCTGCAATCTTCGCACAATAAGTTTGACAGAACTTTACATGCGATACTAAGAATGTTGATTCCGCGACAGTTGGTGCGGTTTGCAGGATCCCCCTTCCTGTGGGCTGGGCAAGATCACTTAGATTTCAAATGTCAGGCACGCACTCGTCCGAACATATTTCGCAAAGAAGCTGATGCATGCGCCTTCCCAACTCCTCACCAACGTAACTGAAATGCTCCGCTGGCAATCCATCATCTTTTTTGTTGTTTTTTCATCTGAGTCCTAAATAAATAAATAAATGCAAGGTGCAGTAACCTACGAAGAGATTTGAGCCCGAGCTTCTCTTAAAATTTGAATCGTGCTGCTTTTTAATTTCTCCTCCAAATTGGCGGGACCTACATGTTTAATGCCGACTCCGAGCGGCATCTGCAATGCAGAGTGCTTGTCACATCAGTGCCGAGTCTTACTACCCAGCAAATTCCTCAACTCATTGTCTTAAGTATATTTCTTAATCTTGTCAGTTAGGTTTCTTGCCATTGTCTTAGTTTTTCATTAACTTATTTTAAGTTCGTTTACATTTTGCGTCAGATTCCGTTATCCCCGATATTTACAACTTTTCTTCTATCTTTCTATAATTTCTAATTAAATTTAACCAACACCACACGTAAAATAATCCACTGTTACTATATGTATAACAAACTGCTTCACTTCAGTTGAGTTGCTATTTGCGACTGCTGTGGCTCCTTGAGTTAAATTTGACTTCTCTCGGTTGCTTTTGTTGCTGTCACTATTTCGTACGGTTTTACTATTCGAACTCCGTTGCCATGCTAAACATTTTGCTGTTGGTTGTTACTGCTGTACGTTTTCTCGTTCATTATGACAAAATTTTCGTTTAAAACTTTTACATTCCAACCAGCTACAAACCTATGTAGATAAACCGCTTGAGTCTCGCTTATTGTACAATGACGGTATGAAAATTACAACAAAAGTAACAACCGTAAATGACTGACGTTATAAACTGACTTTGAAAATGTTGATACGAATGAGTACGTCTGCCAATATGAATACGAATAAACATATGTAGTTTTTCTCATTACCCGACATAAAATAAAAATTGCATTACATTGTTAGAGTTATTGTTTGTGTTGTTGTTTCTTATTCTGCTTTTTACATACATACATACTTCTTTTCATCATAATCACCAATAATAGTTTATACTTGCTGCATGTATGTACATACATATGCAGGTCTTTTGCAACTTTTATTTCTTGTATGTTGTGTTTGTTTCATTTATGGGAATATTCGCTCGGTACACCTGATCAGTGACAACAACGAGTAAAAAAAATTCGCTCTGTTGGTCGTCGAAAAAAAGATATGTATATTCTGTAAACATACATACATAGTATATAAAATGCATTTTATGTATGTATGTATGCAATAGTTAGTTTAGTTAACGAAAAGGACTTGAACTGTGAACTGTTCGATGAAAAGCGGTGAGATCAGTGAATCATTTAGTTGTAGGAAGTTAGCAACAACTAACAGCTATAATCATTCACCCAATGTAAATAGATTTTCCCCTTTTAGAACTAAAATAGTACGTTTTGAGTTTTTTTTAACAAACATTTTAGAACGGTGTTTCCGTTAGAGTAGTTTGCTGCAAGGCGGATCGTATGAAATATCAGGCTGTTCGGATTCGATGCCGATCAAATGTATTCGAATCGAAAATGGA
>JARSSU010037354.1:0-27906 GCA_029619165.1 Eurosta solidaginis | reverse complement strand
TGGCATTTTTTTCATTTTTCGTAATTTTCGATATCGAAAAAGTGGGCGTGGTCATAGTCGGATTTCATTCATTTTTCATACCAAGATAAAGTGAGTTCAGATAAGTACGTGAACTGAGTTTAGTAAAGATATATCGATTTTTGCTCAAGTTATCGTGTTAACGGCCATGCGGAAGGACAGACGGACGACTGTGTATAAAAACTGGGCGTGACATCAACCGATTTCGACCATTTTCACAAAGAACAGTTAGCGCCATAAAATCTATGCCCCTACCAAATTTCAAAAGGATTGGTTAATTTTTGTTCGACTTATGGCGTTAAAAGTATCCTAGACAAATTAAATGAAAAAGGGCGGAGCCACGCCCTTTTTCAATTTTCTTTTATTTTTGTATTTTGTTGCACCATATCATTACTGGAGTTGAATCTTGACATAATTTACTTATATACTGTAGAGATATAAAATTTTTTGTTAAAATTTTACTTTAAAAAAATTTTTTTTAAAAGTGGGCGTGGTCCTTCTCCGATTTTGCTAATTTTTATTAAGTGTACATATAGTAATAAGAGTAACGTTCCTGCCAAATTTTATCATGATATCTCAACGACTGCCAAATTACAGCTTGCAAAGTTTTAAATTACCTTCTTTTAAAAGTGGGCGGTGCCACGCCCATTGTCCAAAATTTTACTAATTTTCTATTTTGCGTCAGAAGTTCAACTCATCTACCAAGTTTCGTCGCTTTATCGGTCTTTTGAAATGAATTATCGCACTTTTTCGGTTTTTTCGATATTTTCGATATCGAAAAAGTGGGCGTGGTTATAGTCCGATATCGTTCATTTTAAATAGCGATCTGAGATGAGTGCTCAGGAACCTACATACCAAATTTCATCAAGATACCTCAAAATTTACTCAAGTTATCGTGTTAACGGACGGACGGACGGACGGACATGGCTCAATCAAATTTTTTTTCGATCCTGATTATTTGATATATGGAAGTCTATATCTATCTCGATTCCTTTATATATGTACAACCAACCGTTATCCAATCAAACTTAATATACTCTGTGAGCTCTGCTCAACTGAGTATAAAAAATCCGCTAGTTGGCGCATAGATCGAGATATTGAGAAAACTAATTTTAAATTCGAAATATTGCAATCGATTTTTAACTAACTTCCTGGATATCTAGGCACTTGAAAACCTGAAATATAGTTTAACACTCGGTGAAAGTGCAATATTTGATAAAAAATGTGAGCTACGTAACAGACAAGACGAACTATTTAGAAGATTAGGCCATACCTTCATGGCTAGCCTCCTGAGCAGGAAAAAAAACGAGGAAAAAAAATTTACCAAATCATCCAAAAATGTACCAAAAGTCTTCGAATGTGAATTTGAACCAAACTAGAGCTTTATTCTGCTTCTTATTCAAAAACTGTTTTTAGTCAGGAAACTTTCTAACACAAAGTAAAGGTAGTATATCAGGGAAATATGATTGATGTATAAATACTTTTCCAGTAAATATAATAAAAGAAGTTTATCGATTGAAGCGTACAATTATGTACATATATAAGAACATTTCTTTATTGAGTACCACATAAAGTCCAACGTGGATGAAAAGCTGCTCTCCACAACACAGCATGCGTACACCAAAGGCAAGTCGGTAGACACCGCATTGCATAGGGTGGTAATAAGCATAGAGAAATCCCTGGAATATAAGGAGTATGCTCTAGAAGTCTTCTTGGACATTTCCGGGGCTTTCAATAATGTTGCAAAATGGGCGATTATGGATGGTCTTAATTACATTAAAGTACATCCTGCCTTAATCAGATGGATCGGCTGCATGTTAAATTGCAGAAAGATTACATCACAATGGGGGTTGTACGAGGCCACGAAATCAGTGGACAGGGGCACGCCGCAGGGAGGGGTGCTATCACCTCTGCTGTGGACACTGGTCATCAACCAACTGCTCAGGCAATTCGATGAGGGACCCGTAAAACTTACGGCTTACGCAGATAACGTTGCAATTGTCATAAGTGGAAAATGCCTTCCAACGATTAGTTCTTTGATGGATCGGGCGTTTCGGGATATTCATACCTGGGCATCTAATGTCGGGCTGAAAGTCAATGCGGAGAAGACGGATATGGTCTTGTTTACAAAGAGGTACAAGGTCCCAAATTGGACCAGGCCTAAGTTAGGAGCGGTGACCTTACAGGAGAAACCCTTGCACAAAATATCTAGGAATCATCCTAGACAGTAAGCTGTCATGGAAGCTGAACTTGGAGGAGAGGGTCAAGAAGGCCTCAACGGCACTCTATGCATGTAAAAGAATGCTGGGGTGTACGTGGGGCCTATCGCCCTCTCTTTCTCATTGGGTTTTACAGCGATTGTAAGCCCTATTCTATACTATGGAGTTCTTGTTTGGTGGAAAGCCACACAAAAAACAACATACCTCAAAAAATTAGAGGGGGTATGCAGACTATCGATGCTTTGCATTACGGGAGCCCTGAAAACAACCCCGACGGCTGCACTGTATGCCCATTCTGCACATTCCACCTGTAGACCTGGTAGCAAAGAACAAAGCGTTAACGACCGCAACCAGGCTCGATGCTTCGGGGCAGCTTGAGCGCCGACCATATGGCCATAGTAGTATAGCGTCCTCAGTCACAAGACGAACAGACTACATGATTCCCTACCTGCACTTTGAGGGAGATCTTAAGGCCACAATAGAGGTGGACGGTTGGCGCAAGGGTGCGCAAATGGCGGACGAGGCGATACATGTGTACACCGATGGTTCCAAAATAGTGGAAGGAGTAGGGTCTGCGGTATACTGCGCTGATCCGGAATTAAGCAGATCCTACAGGCTGCAGATTACTGTAGCGTTTTCCAAGCGGAAATATTAGCCGTAACCAAAGCAGTAGAAACCCTGGAAGAGAATAGCTTAAGCTGCAACCGTGTTAACTTTTATATTGACAGTCAAGCAGCAATTAAGGCAATAATCTCGCATAGCACAGCATCTAAATGCGTGTTAGAGTGTAAGCAGTCTCTGGAGAGAATCGGGACAGGGAGAAGCATACATCTATATTGGGTCCCAGGGCATATGGGAATAGATGGGAATGAAAAAGCGGACGAATTAGCTAAAAAGGGCGCATCCCTTGAAGCTTGCTCCGTAGACGTCCCAATTAGATTGGGCGAGATAAGCGAATGCGAGAGGTGCACATGATCGACCAAGCAGAAAAGGCGTGGGTTCAAGCGCGGGGCTGTAAAGTGTCGAAGATTATGTGTAGGTCTTACAACCTTAGACTAACACAGTTGCTTCTATCATTAAAAAGAGAGGACTGTATACTCATGACGGGTATTCTGACTGGACACTGCCTTCTGGCGTCACATGCCTTTAAATTAGGCTTGGTCAGTGATAGCAGGTGTAGGAAGTGCGGGTTGGAGGAGGAAACGATCGAGCACGTTCTGTGCTCGTGCCCTGCACTTGCCAGGTAAGACTCCAGCTATTAGGAGTGATACAGCTGTCAGATCTAGAAGCAGCAAGTGGCTTAAGTCCTAGGAAGCTTCTAGTATTTGCCAAGAGGACGGAGTTATTTTATAACATAGGTCCTGGTTTTTGATAGGGTTTTTCAGTTTGGTCGTTAAAACAAACTTCTGGTAACACTACGGACTCAATCAGTCTATGTGAGGTCCTCATGGACCGGCCAGTTCAACCTACCTACCAGTAAAGAACATAAAATTAATATTTAAAAAAATAGCAGCTGCATTCAATGCAAAAACATTTCATAAAAACATTTTAGGTACAAAAGATTTAGATTCAGGTATAAAAGTTGATAAATTGTCGCTTATATCTATACTAACAACTCATGTTTCAATCACTACATTAACAATTTTCTTCTTTGAGTTCTTTAAATACCTCAGTTGACAAAAGTTTTTTCGTATCTATATTATGACAACTACTGTTAGTTTATTTCATCAACTCTTTAGTTTTTATTAAATCCGAAACTGTGTTTATTTTAAGTATATTTCTACACTCAGTTTTAATCAAATTTTGTATAGAAAATATACTTTCTACGTTTGTGGATGAATGTGGAAACGACAATATGCCTTGAAATATTCATTAAATATTGGAAAACATTTACACATTTAAGTTATTTTTAACTGATCTTAATTCTTCCCAAAAGCTGCATATATTTAAATTCTTGAATTTTTTAAGACTCTCATGCTCTGCCAAAGCTCTAAATTCAGAATTAATTATCTCTATTTTAGCAAATGCAGATTTCGGAAACAAGCCCATAACTAAAGGCACAATACTATTTGTCTCACCGCTTAAAATACTTTCTGCTGAAAGCTTTGTTGCCCACAACAAAGTTTTATCATTCAAATTTACTTTCTCTAATAAAGTACTACAAAATTGTATATAAAATTGTTTAGCACAGCTTTTAAATATGTGAACGTCATCTTTTTCGAAAAGTTTGTTTGATAGAATAATATCCACATTAACACCGCCAGTAAACTTCATTTGGGGTTAAGTGATTTTTGTCTGAATCAATATTTAACATCCAAATAAGACTGGAGTTTAAATAAGATATTTTATATTCGTCAGAATCAAGTGGGGCGAAAATAATTCCATCATCTTCGATTTCGGGCTCATGTTCATCATTGCAGTACCCATTTAGGAGTGCGGAGAAGTGTGCACTCAATAATCTATGTACTCTCTGAAAATCGGTTACAAGGTCACCATAAAGGTGGACGAGGGGTGACTCTAGAATATGGTTGTACGATATGGGTATCAAATTAAAGGTATTAATAAGGGTTTTAAAAGGGAGTGGCCCTTAGTTGTATATGTGAAGGCGTTTTCGAGATATCGACCAAAATGGGGACCAGGGTGACCCAGAACATCATCTGTCGGGTACCGCTAATTTATTTATATATGTAATACCACGAAAAGTATTCCTGCCAAGATTCCAAGGGTTTTTTATTTCGCCCTTCAGAACTTTTTCATTTTGTTCTACTTAATATGGTAGGTGTCACACCCATTTTACAAAGTTTTTTTCTAAAGTTATATTTTGCGTCAATAACCAATCCAATTACCATGTTTCATCCCTTTTTCGTATTTGGTATAGAATTATGGCATTTTTTTATTTTTCGTAATTTTCGATATCGAAAAAGTGGGCGTGGTCATAGTCGGATTGCGGCCAGTTTTTATACCAATGCAAAGTGAGTTCAGATAAGTACGTGAACTAAGTTTAGTAAAGATATATCGATTTTTGCTCAAGTTATCGTGTTAACGGCCGAGCGGAAAGACAGGTCTACTGTGTATAAAAACTGGGCGTGCTTAAACCTTTTTCACAGAAATAAGTTATCGTCCTAGAATCTAAGCCCCTACCAAATTCACAAGGATTGGTAAATGTTTGTTCGACTTATGGCATTAAAATTATTCTAGAAAAGGGCGAAGCCACGCCCATTTCGAAATTTTCTTTTCTTTCTTTCTTTTATGTATACCTAGTTGCATAACGTAAATTTTAATGACCATGTATCTGAAATGAATGCCCCCTTTTTATACATTTGTATTTACTTACAGTCCTGAAGATGGCTTCAGACTGAAACCGAAATATTGAAAAATTAAAAAAACCAAGGAAATTTTAAACATTGTGTTTTATTTAACCACGGCCTTTAAGCTCATTATTATTAACATAACATAAACGCATAAGGCTATAAAAATTACCAAAAATTTTCTTTAATTTTTGTATTTTGTTGCACCATATCATTACTGGAGTTGAATGTTGACATAATTTACTTATATACTGTAAAGATATTAATATTTTTGTTAAAATTTGACTTAAAAAAAAATTTTTTTAAAAGTGGGCGTGGTCGTTCTCCGATTTTGCTAATTTTTATTAAGCATACATATAGTAATAGGAGTAACGTTCTTGCCAAATTTCATCATGATATCTTCAATGACTGCCAAATTACATCTTGCAAAAGTTTTAAATTACCTTCTTTTAAAAGTGGGCGGTGCCACGCCCATTGTCCAAAATTTTAATAATTTTCTTTTCTGCGTCATAAGTCCAACTCACATACCAAGTTTCATCGCTTTATCCGTCTTTGGTAATGAATTATCGCACTTTTTGTGTTTTTCGAAATTTTCGATATCGAAAAAGTGGGCGTGGTTATAGTCTGATATCGTTCATTTTAGCGATCTGAGATGAGTGCTCAGGAGCCTACATACCAAATTTCATCAAATTACCTCAAAATTTACTCAAGTTATCGTGTTAACGGAGGGACGGACGGACGGACGGACATGGCTCAATCAAATTTTTTTCGATCCTGATGATTTTGATATATGGAAGTCTATATCTATCTCGATTCCTTTATACCTGTACAACCAACCGTTATCCAATCAAAGTTAATATACTCTGAGAGCTCTGCTCAACTGAGTATAATAACACCCTGAAGGGAAGTTAGTAGCTAATAATTTTGAATTTCTGGTTCAGATTTAGACCTTAAGTTCCAAATAACTACTAGAGATAGTATTCATGTTATCTTATAGATATGCTATCTGAAAGTTGCGAAAAAGTTCTTAAAATGTTTAAGGAACTACGAGTATAAGAATGCTATTTCCTATACTTTAAGCCTTTTACTTGCGCCAAACTCCATAGCAAATTGAGAAGAAAAGGGTTAACTAAGGGAATTTTTTCGCCTTACTTACTTACTTACAAAATTGGGGACAGAACAAAATCTTGTCAGTCATGTTCCTTCGAGATCTTGCATGAGTTCGTTTTTGCAGATGTTTTTGGTTATGTCCATTACTAATTAATATAGCCTCTTTTCAGAGTGAATCCGTGCAGTTTCCCGTTGGGGTACCTCTCTTTCCCATCTACATGTTTTCAAAATGACAAGGATGAACCGGGACGGGTGGATCAACAATGCTACGTTGCTTATATAATGTGGTATTATAACGGAGCAAGAGGGATGCGGCTTAGACGACGTAGCTGGCATCCAAAATAACTTAAACTAGCGTAGAAAACTTACCCGCTTCGGTTCAAATATAAGCATAAAACTTCCGTATGGAAGATGGACATGGATGCATTGTGTTTCTTGATTTCTTCCTTTAGGTCAATGATGGAAATTGCAACAGGTATGGTATTGTTTTTTGTTTTAGCAATTGTCAACTTGCTGGACGCTTTTCGTCTTTCCTACCATAAGATTCAAAATGCGTTGACGACGTTACACATGCGTCGAAGGCAATTTGTACATTGTTGATGCTGTTGTTGTAATACCGTGTTGTTATATCTGTGGGGTTGGGCGAAGCATTTATGGTTGACCACAACTTGGTAGGCCAGAAGAGAAGCTACATATTCACTTGTATTCCTCCCATTTGGACTGTTTGGTATTGTCTCCCATTATCGGCCCTTATTCGGAGGTCTCAAGTACGTTGACAACTGCTACCGCGGTAATTAAGTACGGACAATTTTCCGGTATACAACATACCAAAGCAAAAAAGATGGGCTTGCGGAACTTTCGCTTTCGAAGTCTGATTGGTTTTGGAGTTACCTGCCAAGGTCGGAATTGATTGAGGCCACGAACTACATATCTCTGCGTCAACAACCTCTCAAAGTCTAGTAAGAAAAACCAGTTTTATAAGCATGTTTTATGTAACAAAGTGTGACTCAGCTAGCATTTAAGAGTAGTATGTATAACGGAATATTTTTAATAGTTGCAACTAAACAAAAAACAACTAAGGGATTTTAAACTCTGGCGTAAACGAATATTGTATACTCAACTGTGGATTTCAATCGTGCAGTTCATTTCGCTATAAGGCACACACTTGGGCAATTTACAAGAGTGTCTTATTCATGAAAATTTTAATATTTTAATTGTTTCCATGTTTCCATTGTAGCCATCTTGCTTCCAGATCGAATTGACATCCATTAACCTTGTTGTCTCTTTGCATATTTATGAAAAATATTAGTAGTAGAAACCGAAGGCAAACAGTTTACAATTGGCAGATGAGTACTGAACTACATAATCCCTTAGTTTTATTTTTCCGATGTTATGATAAATATATTTAATTTACCATGACCCACAAGTGTGGCTGAACAAAGGAAATTTTATGAAAACTACGAACACTAAGGAATCACGTACTTCCAACAAACATCGAAACCTAAACCTCAATTCTTGGTTCAACGTCAAAAAGTCGACTAGAAAATCTACTTATGTAAAAATGCCATAAGTTAATATTAGAGATGCTATAACGAAATATTGTACTCATTGATCGTGTTCGGAAGATTCGACCTTATTTAAGTGTTTATTGAATCGTTCTTATTATTGAAATATTTTTTATACATTTGGAATATTCGGACCGCGTGAGGCAAAATGAAAGAATTGTGTTCCAACTTTTCTCAATGAAGGGTTAATCCAGAACGATATAATTAATACTTAACAGAAAAGAGCTTTCCGAAGTTTCAGTATACATTCATAGGTAATGCCTGTGCAGCAAGATCTGACCTAAGCTGAATAGTTCTGTCAGAGTCAAAGCCTGTATTAAAAGTTCTAAAGAAATCAGATTTTTTCTTGTAAGATTTTGTCGACTCCTGGGCGGAGTATCACCATGCCAGCTCAAAATCGCTTTATCTCGAAATGTTTTTAGCGTTTGTTTCAAAAGTGCGCTATTTCAAAATTTGGTTGAAGAACGCGCTATATCAGAATTATTTTCATAAACGCATTACCACATGTCAAATGTAATGAACTTGTGCGTTTTTAGTGTAGTAGGTGTAGTACGGTGTTCTTCAAACAAATTCTGAAATAATGACAAAGCAATATCTGTATGAGTTTTCAAGCGGGGATTACCCTTTAAATGTATGAAAACATTTATTTTTCCCAAATTATTAAATAAATTAATATCTTTATCATTTCACGATTTCGTAAAAAATTATAATTTCCCCAAAACCTTTTGGCATTTACAAAATTAGTAACACTACTGATATACTATTTACTTTTCTACTACAATTTTCATTAAAGGGGATTGAACTATTCCCTTGCTTCGTAAAAGCAGTGTTGATATTTCAATGTGGGAGTGTCGAACCTCTGCTGACTTCACAGAGGTTCACAGAGTAATATCTTCATTAGAAGGATTATAAAAATAAAGCAACAAGTTTCTGTACCTGCTGATGCTTGCCAGGGTCTGGTACGATATGTCGAAAACTTAAATGTCAAAACTAAAAATGTTGAAAAAAAATGTTAAAAATTAAAATATCGAAAAATAAAATGCCGAAGAAAAAAATGTCGAAACAATGTAATTAATGTGTAAAATTCGCGCGACATGTTTTGTATACATGTACTGTTTCGTTGGAAGTATTTTTATACTCAGTTGAGCAGAGCACACAGAGTATATTAATTTTGATTGGATAACGGTTGGTTGTACATATATAAAGGAATCGAGATAGATATAGACTTCCATATATCAAAATAATCAGGATCGAAAAAAATTTGATTGAGCCATGTCCGTCCGTCCGTCCGTCCGTCCGTTAACACGATAACTTGAGTAAATTTTGAGGTATATTGATGAAATTTGGTATGTAGGTTCCTGAGCACTCGTCTCAGATCGCTATTTAAAATGAACGATATCGGACTATAACCACGCCCACTTTTTCGATATCGAAAATTTCGAAAAACCGAAAAAGTGCGATAATACGGTAGATGAGTTGAACTTATGACGCAAAATAGAAAATTAGTAAAATTTTGGACAATGGGCGTGGCACCGCCCACTTTTAAAAGAAGGTAATTTAAAAGTTTTGCAAGCTGTAATTTGGCAGTCGTTGAAGATATCATGATGAAATTTGGCAGGAACGTTATTCTTATTACTATATGTACGCTTAATAAAAATTAGCAAAATCGGAGAAGGACACGCCCACTTTTAAAAAAAATTTTTTTTAAAGTAAAATTTTAACAAAAAATTTAATATCTTTACAGTATATAAGTAAATTATGTCAAGATACAACTCCAGTAATGATATGGTGCAACAAAATACAAAAATAAAAGAAAATTTAAAAATAGGCGTGGCTCCGCCCGTTTTTCATTTAATTTGTCTAGGATACTTTTAACGTCATAAGTCGAACAAAAATTAACCAATCCTTTTGAAAAATGGTAGGGGCATAGATTTTATGGCGATAACTGTTTTCTGTGAAAATGGGCGAAATCGGTTGATGCCACGCCCAGTTTTTATACACAGTCGTCCGTCTGTCCTTCCGCATGGCCGTTAACACGATAACTTGAGCAAAAATCGATATATCTTTACTAAACTCAGTTCACGTACTTATCTGAACTCACTTTATCTTGGTATGAAAAATGAACGAAATCCGACTATGACCACGCCCACTTTTTCGATATCGAAAATTACGAAAAATGAAAAAAATGCCATAATTCTATACCAAATACGAAAAAAGGGATGAAACATGGTAAGGTAATTGGATTGTTTTATTGACGCGAAATATAACTTTAGAAAAACTTTATAAAATGGTTGTGACACCTACCATATTAAGTAGAAGAAAATGAAAAAGTTCTACAGGGCGAAATAAAAAACCCTTAAAATCTTGGCAGGTATATATATATATAAATAAATTAGCGGTATCCAACAGATGATGTTCTGGCTCACCCTGGTCCACATTTTGGTCGATATCTGGAAAACGCCTTCACATATACAACTACCACCACTCCCTTTTAAAACTCTCATAAATACCTTTAATTTGATACCCATATCGTACAAACTTATTCTAGAGTCACCCCTGGTCCACCTTTATGGCGATATCTCGAAAAGGCGTCCACCTATAGAACTAAGCCCCACGCCCTTTTAAAATACTCATTAACTCATTTCGTTTGATACCCATATTGCACAAACGAATTCTAGAGTCACCCCTGGTCCACCTTTCTAGCGATATCTCGAAAAGGGGTCCACCTATAGAACTAAGCCCCACGCCCTTTTAAAATAATCATTAACACCTTTCATTTGATACCCATATCATTCAAACAAATTCTAAATTCACCCCTGGTCCACCTTTATTGTGATACCTCTAAAATGCGTCCACCTATACAACTAAGGCCCACTCCCTCTTAAAATACTCATTAACTCCTTTCGTTTGATACCCATATCTCACAAACGAATTCTAGAGTCACCCCTGGCCCACCTTTATGGCGATATCTCGAAACGGCGTCCACCTATAGAACTAAGGCCCACTCCCTTTTAAAATACTCATTAGCACCTTTCGTTTGATGCCCATATTATGCAAACAAATTCTAGGGTCACCCCTGGTCCACCTTTATGGCGAGATCTCGAAACGGCGTCCACCTATGGAACTAAGGATTACTCCCTTTTAAAATGCTCATTAACACCTTTCATTTGATACCCATATCGTACAAACGCATTCTAGAGTCACCCCTGGTCCATCTTTACGGCGATATCTCGAAAAGGCGTCCATCTATAGAACTTAGGTCCACGCCCTTTTAAAATACTCATTAATACCTTTCATTTGATACCCATATCGTACAAACGCATTCTAGAGTCAACCCTGATCCACCTTTATGGCTATATCCCTAAATGGCGTCCACCTATAGAACTATGGCCCACTCCCTCATTAAATACTCTTTAATGCCTTTCATTTGATACCCATCTCATACAAACACATTCCAGGGTTTTCCCTCGTTTCATTTTCCTACATGGTTATTTTCCCTTATGTTTCACCATAGCTCTCAACTGAGTATGTAATGTTGGGTTACACCCGAACTTAACCTTCCTTACTTGTTTTCTTTTTGCTTTGCACAGAGTTATTCATGTAAATGCTCCAACTATACCTAAATATGCACAACAAACCATCAGCTTTTCTCAATGAAATCAGCTTAATTAGTACTGAAAATGCATCAAAACCTAAAAAAGTATATCAAAAGAGAAATGAAGGCATTCGAAATATTCTTGATAAAAGACAGAGTACACAAAAATTGATGTTTGGAGAAATTTAGAATATTCCCCTTCGCTATGCTAACGCGTCCGTAATTTATTTGTAACTCTAGATATTTCCATATATTTATGGTTGTTAAAATGTAACTTAGAAATAATTTTAGTTTGTTTAGTATATCCGAAATTATGTTATGTAATTTGTGTCATTAATTTGAAATTAATGAAAGCAATTTCCTGTTATAACCAAAAATTCAACGTGCATGTATGTATGAATATACCGTGTAGAGTAAACCAAATATTTATAATAATGTAACGAGCTGCTAACGTTCGAATCGCTAAACTGTTGAATAATCACTCCAATATTCAGTCTTTATTAGACTACTTTGGGATTAGTACAATTATACTTTACAATTATACTTCACTTCGCAACTGATAGCGTGTTTAAATCAAACTGATTACTGATTCTTCAGCTTGAGCTTCTTTTATACTCTCAGTTTTCTCGTTCATCCATTTCTCCTAAGGTCTAGTCATTTCGCGAAACTGTATTCCAGAAAAATTGTATCCCTTGCTTGGTTATTAGCTATATACATGTATACCTATTTGTAGTTTATGTTTCTCTTATAGCCATATGCGGGTGTATGTGTGAGTACTACTTCTGCTGATGATTGCATTGGTTTGTGAGTATCTCTTCGTTGCCTTGTATATACATATGTGTGTAAATTATTATTGATTTGTTTACGTACATACGAGTGGCTGCTTAGTATCAGGCTAGTGATACTAATATTCGTCACAATAAGCTATGAATTTTGGCAAACAATTTTCGAAGTTTCATACATTTTTGTGAGTTGAGTATAACTCTTTAATCTTTTTTCGTATTTTTTATTATCTATGTATATACCATATATGAATACTATTTCCAAAAATTACGTTATTGTGATCAGGAAACAGATTTTTTATATTGGTGCCGTCTTAACGCCCACAATTCATTCTACAAGTATAGTTTCTTTGACGCTGTCATAATTTACAACCATAATAATAAAACACTGCCTTAAGTATACCAATTTCGACTTTTTTCGGCCATTTTCGGTAACTTTTCCTTTTTCGACATTTTTAAATTCGATAAAAAAAGTTTTCTGTATAAAGAGGTTTTTAACGATTCGACGTTTTGTGTTTCAACAACTTTTCTTTTTTGCGACATATCGTACGGATTCCGCTTGCCAATATGTATGAATGAACTATGCTCGATGTTGAAAAGCATATTTTTAACGACAAACAAAGACCGAATACCAATATACCATATACCAATTTAATATGGATCAGCGCCAAATTTTGGGTCGCCCCTTTAAAACGTTTACGAACCACTGGTCTATTGATGTTAGATAAAAAATGGTTACTAGGAGATGTCTCTGAATTTCTCGGGAGCTGAGTATTGAACTCAAGATTTCCAACATTCATACTTTATACTAGTGTAAAGGCAGTTGCCTTTATCCAATCAACTCCACTGCTCGCTTTGCAATTGGTCTCTGGGTGTTGCCTTTTTGTTGCTATTACTTTATAAACTATTAGGTACATACTACTGAATCGGGGATGAGCAAATGAGCAATGGGCTATAGCCAGTATCGTTCTCTTTTCATATGTTGAACGGATTTCTTTTACTTGAGCATGTACTATGGAAAGGCTAATTGTTGTTGTTGTTTTAGCGATAAGGACACTCCCCGAAGGCCTTGGGGAGTGTTATCAATATTAATGGATCTTTGCCGGATGCAGATCCGGTACGTTCCGGTACCAAGCCCGACCATCCCGAGAACGATTTGTTATGACAACATGCGACCTTCTAGGCCATCCCGCCCTCCCACCATCTAAATCCATGAGGAGTTCGGGGTCGCCAGAGCCTAGGCTGTTAATGAAACAGGAATCGCGATGGATAGGTGAGGTTGACAATTGGGTTTGGAGAAACTATATGTTGCGTTGACAGCCTGAAAGAGTTGCGCTACACAAACCCTTGAATCTATTTAGTATTTTGTCGCCTCTTACGGCAGGCATACCTACCGCGTGTATATTCTAACCACCTAACCCGCTGGGGTAAGGCTAATTGTTCTTGAATGTCTTTTATTTGAAAATATGGAATCTCCTTTTTTATTATTAATTTTGTTTATAAATTGGTTTCGAGATGTGCTCTGCATATATTTATAGGAAAGCTTGGAATGATTTCGGGAGCATTTTTTCAAGGTACATGAAATCCTGAAGAAATACTTCTAGGCTAAATTTATGGTCGCAGCACTCAACTCATACATATTTTCAAATACAAAATTTCTTGAGCGATTTCATGTGGTCTGGATAACGCGCCTATGCCTGAACGGGTACTGCCGGACAGGTCCTCCTTGTCTCCCTTCGGGCAATGTCCGAAGGCGTGCTCGTTTTCCAAGTACTTACCCATTTTATCAATTTTAAATTTTAACAAATTTTCTTAATATTTAAGTATTGTATACGTATTGTCGAAAAAATAGTACATTAATGCACCAAAAGGTTTTAGTATTTTAGTTTTTTATGGAGCATCTCCAGCTATCCTAAATCTTTTTGATTCCATTTTATTTTACTACATCTCCATTCTATTATTCATTTTATTGCAGTTTTGTTTTACTATTCCTTGGAATCCGCTACATAAATTTAAAACTAAGTAATTGCAATAAGGCCGAGCTTCTCTTCCAATTTTCGTCGAACATATTTTTATACCGACTCCGCATGGCATCTGCCAGGCAGATGCATTTCAGTGAGAAGCTTTTCATGTTAGAAATATACTTGCAGTGTATGCCAAATCACTGCCGAGGGGCGACCCCATTTAGGTCCACTTGCAGAACGGCAAGCTGTTTTTTATACTCAGTTCAGCAGAGCTCACAGAGTATATTAAGTTTGATTGGATAACGGTTGGTTGTACATATATAAAGGAATCGAGATAGATATAGACTTCCATATATCAAAATAATCAGGATCGAAAAAAATTTGATTGAGCCATGTCCGTCCGTCCGTTAACACGATAACTTGAGTAAATTTGAGGTATCTTGATGAAATTTGGTATGTAGGTTCCTGAGCACTCATCTCAGATCGCTATTTAAAATGAATGATATCGGACTATAACCACGCCCACTTTTCGATATCGAAAATTTCGAAAAACCGAAAAAGTGCGATAATTCATTACAAAAGACCGATAAATCGCCGAAACTTGGTAGATGAGTTGAACTTATGACGCAAAATAGAAAATTAGTAAAATTTTGGACAATGGGCGTGGCACCGCCCACTTTTAAAAGAAGGTAATTTAAAACTTTTGCAAGCTGTAATTTGGCAGTCGTTGAAGATATCACGGAGAAGGAACACGCCCCCTTTTAAAAAACAATTTTTTTTAAAGTAAAATTTTAACAAAAAATTTAATATCTTTACAGTATATAAGTAAATTATGTCAAGATTCAACTCCAGTAATGATATGGTGCAACAAAATACAAAAATAAAAGAAAATTTAAAAATGGGCGTGGCTCCGCCCTTTTTCATTTAATTTGTCTAGGATACTTTTAACGCCATAAGTCGAACAAAAATTAACCAATCCTTTTGAAATTTGGTAGGGGCATAGATTTTATGGCGATAACTGTTTTCTGTGAAAATGGGCGAAATCGGTTGATGCCACGCCCAGTTTTTATACACAGTCGTCCGTCTGTCCTTCTGCATGGCCGTTAACACGATAACTTGAGCAAAAATCGATATATCTTTACTAAACTCAGTTCACGTACTTATCTGAACTCACTTTATCTTGGTATGAAAATGAACGAAATCCGACTATGACCACGCCCACTTTTTCGATATCGAAAATTACGAAAAATGAAAAAAATGCCATAATTCTATACCAAATACGAAAAAAGGGATGAAACATGGTAAGGTAATTGGATTGTTTTATTGACGCGAAATATAACTTTAGAAAAAACTTTATAAAATGGTTGTGACACCTACCATATTAAGTAGAAGAAAATGAAAAAGTTCTGCAGGGCGAAATAAAAAACCCTTAAAATCTTGGCAGGTATTACATATATAAATAAATTAGCGGTATCCAACAGATGATGTTCTGGTCACCCTGGTCCACATTTTGGTCGATATCTGGAAAACGCCTTCACATATACAACTACCACCACTCCCTTTTAAAACTCTCATTAATACCTTTAATTTGATACCCATATCGTACAAACTTATTCTAGAGTCACCCCTGGTCCACCTTTATGGCGATATCTCGAAAAGGCGTCCACCTATAGAACTAAGCCCCACGCCCTTTTAAAATACTCATTAACACCTTTCTTTTGATACCCATATCGTACAAACAAAGTCTAGAGTCACCCCCGGTCCAGAAAGGCCCACTCCTTGATACCCATATTGCACAAACGAATTCTAGAGTCACCCCTGGTCCACCTTTATGGCGATATCTCGAAAAGGGGTCCACCTATAGCACTAAGCCCCACGCCCTTTTAAAATAATCATTAACACCTTTCATTTGATACCCATATCATACAAACAAATTCTAAATTCACCCCTGGTCCACCTTTATTGTGATACCTCGAAAATGCGTCCACCTATAGAACTAAGGCCCACTCCCTCTTAAAATACTCATTAACTCCTTTCGGTTGATACCCATATTGCACAAACGAATTCTAGAGTCACCCCTGGCCCACCTTTATGGCGATATCTCGAAACGGCGTCCACCTATAGAACTAAGGCCCACTCCCTTTTAAAATACTCATTAGCATCTTTCGTTTGATGCCCATATTATGCAAACAAATTCTAGGGTCACCCCTGGTCCACCTTTATGGCGATATCTCGAAACGGCGTCCACCTATGGAACTAAGGATTACTCCCTTTTAAAAATGCTCATTAACACCTTTCATTTGATACCCATATCGTACAAACGCATTCTAGAGTCACCCCTGGTCCATCTTTACGGCGATATCTCAAAAAGGCGTCCATCTATAGAACTTAGGTCCACGCCCTTTTAAAATACTCATTAATACCTTTCGTTGATACCCATATCGTACAAACGCATTCTAGAGTCAACCCTGATCCACCTTTATGGCTATATCCCTAAATGGCGTCAACCTATAGAACTATGGCCCACTCCCTCATAAAATACTCTTTAATGCCTTTCATTGATACCCCATGTCATACAAACACATTCCAGGGTTTCCCTCGGTTCATTTTCCTACATGGTTATTTTCCTTATGTTGTCACCATAGCTCTCAACTGAGTATGTAATGTTCGGTTACACCCGAACTTAACCTTCCTTACTTGTTTAACTTAGAATTAATTTAGAAAAAATTGTTAGTTAACTCTGAGTTGAAAAGTAAACTTTTTTCCAATTTTCGATGTTGCTTTGCCGGAGAATTGAACCAGGGGTGTGGTAGACGGATTAATTGTATATATATTAATTGTATATATATATATATATATATATATATGTACATTTTTAAAATTCATGAATAAAATATCTGAAGATTTATCATTTAGACGGTAACTTCGAATAACATCATAAAAAAGGAAGCCAAAGGCTGCCGTCCAATCAGCGATATCTTGAAAATTTATTGTTTCATAATTCGTAAATTTAATGAGTTTGAGACGTATTCACAATAATTTTTCTTACTAAATTATTGCAATTTTATTATGATGGAAAAACTGAAAGGGATTAAATACACTACAAGGTTTGATGTAGTCATATTAATCGCTCCCGAGATGGTTGGGCTAGTACCTTAATGGTGCTTTGTTACCGGAAAGTACCGGATCTATATAACCTGCAAAGGACCATCAACATCGATAACACTCCCAAGGACAAAACAAGATAACTCCCAAAGACCTTTGGGGAGTGTCTTTATCGTTAATACAACAACAACAACGACAACATCATTGTTTCATAATAAATTAAAATCAACCCTCAGTACAAAAATGCACAGCTGAGTATAAAAAATGTAATATTCCGCAATAAATGAAAATTGAAGGTAATCTAAGCAATAACAACTCATTCATGCATACGTAGTCTACGGGAAAATCACGAAGAAGTACACACAAGAACTTTTAGTATTTACATACTATTTATTTATGTTTTGCAAGATATTCGCTCTACTCAAATTAAAAGCAACTGCAGCTGGGCATTACTATTCCTACTTATATTAGGGAGGATCATTATTTCCGACATCGTTCTCTTCAAACTGGGATTATGTGTAATTTATCTTTTTTCTTCACCTTGGACCAATAACAGAAAACAATAAATTATGTATTTTTATAGCTACACTAGAAGACCCGGCAGACGTTGTTCTGCCCTAAATTTGGCCTATCTGCATACATTTTAATAAGCTTTTTCCGTCTCACTCTGCCCTCTCCCCTCTTCACTTTTTCCTAATCCTTTTATTCACTCCTCCCTCCGTCTTTTTCGCCTCATCTACCACCATCTTCGTCTCATTCTATCTCTTTCTCAATCTCCTTCTCTCTTTTCTCTTCTCTTAATTTCTTCTCATTCTTCTGCATCTATTATTGCCTGTCCCAGAGGGTGGTATGTATTTTATTCCAGTCCCAGTCCCACTCCGAGTCTCAGTCCCAGTCCTAGTCCTAATCCCAGTCCATCTCTGCATGATTTATTACTCTGTACTAAAGCACTCATCAACAGCTTTCATTTGATATCCATATTGTATAAACACTGTCTAGGCATTCATTCACTGGCCCACGTTTTGGCCTATACGTCGATCGCAACCAAACCTATGTACAGGCATGCTTAACCAACGAACCGATATCATTTCGTTACGATAATTAACGTTAATAAACGAAACAAAGTCATTCCGTTTCGTTTATTAACGTTAAGAACGTCAAATTAACGAAATGATTTTGCTTCGTTTTCTGCCATATCAAAACGAAATCAAATCGTTTATGTTGATTTATTAATTTCAAACTATGCTGGCAAAGCTGATTGATGGCGGAGTCATTAAAGGTGAAAGCATTAGTCAAGCTGATTGCAACTTTTCTCACGAATTTTGACAGTACGAACATTTCTCAGAGTATTTTTGACACTACCACCAACGAATTACACGAACAAGTTACATGGAGTTTGTGTGTGTATGTCCGCTCGCTGTTACCACCTTACGGCTTCACCATGGCTATAGCATTGCCAGCACAATTCAAACATAAAGTATCACGTTTTTGTTAACGTTTTTAACGTTAACGAAAGCTTTTCGTTTCGGTTAAAAACGAGATACAATTTATCTTTATAATTTCTTTATCGATAATATTTCGAAGTGTTTCAACGGAAACGGTGGAAATTTTTGGATAAACGATTAGCTTAACGTTAAGGTGCATCCCTGCCTATGTAGTAACCACCGCGTGAGGTTTACGCAACTTGTGTGAAAGTTTGAACAAAATCGACCGACGCATCTCTTCAAACACCGGCGACCAACTAACACACATTTTAGCCTTTCCTTTTATATATATAGATTTTTATTTTTCACACTTCACTATAATATTAAAACGAAATGCAGATTTTCGTTGCTTTTGAAATTCGGTTTAAAAATTGCACGTGGAACAACTAAAGACTCTCCTGGATTAAAAAAAAATGTCATAGTACCTCTAAATGGCGGGCCCCCTCAGAAACCCCGGGTCCCGGGGCTAATCCCCCCCTCCCCACCTTCTCGGCGGGCCTGATGATGTGCTATACTTGATATCATTCGCTATAATATTTTTTTATTGAAAAGCACGTTGTTTAATTAAACACCAACCAATTACACGGAAGTATATCCGCACCACCTGAAAATGTGAGTGCCGGTGCGTATACGTAACATTTTATTATTACGTATAAACAAATAAAAAAATTTGCAATAAAATAATATTACGACTATTAACTGAGAAATAGCCTATCCTATATTTCGAGTTAGATCGAACTACACACGGGTGCTAAACAAATTCAAAATCGGTTCAGTAGTTTAGGAGTCCATTGGAAACAAACATAGTGACACGTGATATTTATATAGCTACATATTGAAGTATCTCTCATGCCGCAAATCATTTAAAAGTTGAAATAAAGTTTTATATTTCTTTAGTTATATTTCAAAAGTTCATATAGAAAACCAATTTTTACTCTCTAGAAAAATGAAAAAAGCAACGAATATGTATTTTAGCTATATTATTTCCATGCTAGTGGCTATCAAGGTAAAAATACGCCGGTTATGCTCAGATAACTTGAAATTTCTTGTAAGAGTAATCAAAGCAACTCCAAGGGTTTGGAATATTTCGTTGGTACTCTGACCGCTTGGATGCAGTAATTGCAACTATAGTGACTGTCGAAATTAAACTATAACTTGGAAAAATGGAAATTATTCGAGACAAAGTTAAAGAATATGCTATGGAGTTTAAAGTGCAACCTAAACTGATGAAAATAATTACAACCTTCAAGTTCTGGTACTAGTTTTCTCGAATACGATGGCGAGCCTCTCAAAACGAAGCTAAAGCGACGGAGATACTTCTGTACTCCTCTAACGATGATAAACGCTGTATGCTTTGCAGCGCTTCCCCACTGTGAAAATAATGTTTTTTATACAACACAAGTCTTCCTTCGTCTGCAAGAATTTTTCATATGCTGGAATAGTTAATACAGTATTGTGCAAAACAAAAGCACCAAATTCAATGCAAAGGCTGTATTTTTCACGCTAATAAATTCAAAGCAACGGTTTTTTTTCAAAATATGTATAAGTGATTGATAGGTCAACTCTTTATACTGTAGATCGACAAGAAAAAATCTTACCAATAAAATTCTGAGACGTTAGTTTTACAAAAAGCAAATAAAAATGATTAATATTTTGAAATCGTGAAACTGTCGAATTCCGAGTTGGTCCAGAAATAATCCCGAAATGGGTTAGCAAATATTCTGAGAGTCGTACTCAAATGGTGCTGGACTAATCAAAATCGTATACCGAAGTTTTACAGAAATCATCTCTGAAACATATTTCCCAAATGGTTCCATCACCACTATTCCGTCGCGTTCGCTGGTGTTTTTTAGTGATAGTGAATTTTTTCGCTAATTTTATATTGATGGTGAGTCACTAACACTAAAGTACTAACTGAATTGGTTTGGCCAATTTATCCTCTCATAGACTGAATGTGTTTATCAGAAATAAAAATTCCAAATACTTTTGATTATATTAACAGCTCTGGCTGGTCTTAGAGTAAATCCGATCTAAAATTAGTAGTTGGTGTGGTGGTAGCATGCTCAGGTAGGTAGGTTTTGTCCTGCCTATTTGTAGGAAAAATTAAAAAAAAAGGACGATGCAATGGAAGAGAAGCTCGACCTAAATATCTTCGGAGGTATATCGCGCCATGTACTTAATTACTTCACATAAGTAGGAATGGACAAATTTTATGGCATAAAAAGAGCTTTCAAAATACTAGATGGTCAACTTAAATGGCATATTTTAGGCCAAATGTTTCCAAAAGTATGGAAAACTCCAACTTACAAGCGTTATTACTAACTAAACTATCTGATAAATATACTTATTATCTAAGCAAATTAACAAAAAAAATTTCTATGAAAAAATCTGTGTATATCAAGGTAGGCTATAAATCCTAAGCCCACTAGCCCGGTGGGGGAAGGCTAGGGGGCCAAAAATATACCCGCAGCAGGTATGCCCATCGTAAAAAGTGATATCGCAATTTTTAGCTTCTCCATTCCAATTGTCAATCACACCTACCCATTTCGAATCCTGTTTCTTAATCAGTTGAGGCTCTGGTGACCCCGAGTTCCTCATGGAACTAGGGAGCGGAGGCGGGATGGCATAGAAGGTTCAATGTGGTCATATTAAATAATTTCCGAGATGGTCGGGCTTGTACCTTAATGGTGCTTGCTACCTGAATTTACCGGATCTATTTCGAAATTCTAAGTATATATTGTAACGAATATTAGCAACACTAAGGGGTACTGCCATCTCTAAGCCGATGCTAAGCAGTGACCTGATGCACATCAATAATTCAATCATTATGTCTACACATATGTACGTACACGCAGGGAGAAGCAACGCACAAACACATGCAGATATCTTATCTGAGATATGCAATATAATAGTGGAAGTGTCGCTCATAAACACACGCGCATATGAGAGCTATACACTCTGCATCTGGAGTTATAATTATAACAGATAACCAACTAGTAGATTCTAGAACAGAAACGCCTAGAAGATGCAACGAGGAAATCAAATAGTATAAAAGGCAGCAACGGTGGAGGCGCTACAAGCAGTTTTGATTAAGACACTAGCAATTAATTAATGATTAAGACGAGCAATAGCAGTATTATTTATTTTGAAGTACTTTAATAAAGGCCATTTTTCCATTATTCAATATTGGAGTTATTTATTCAACAGTTTAGTGATTCGAACGTTAGCAGAAGATTGCAAATAAGGGGAATTGCAGTAAATTCATTACAATATTTTATTCTAAACCAACCATGTGACTATTTATGTGGTGCTTTGCTTGCATTCTAATGCCCTTATTATATTCGGCTTACTAACTTCCCGCGATATACGGGAATTGTCGAGGCACAAGTAAATATGAAAAATTTTTTCAATTAAATTGACTCACCCTAATGTGCATACAAATGTAATTGCAACTTTGAAAAATAAACTCAGAAAGAGAGGCTCCTACTAAAAACCCTACCTTATTTTACTTTAGTCAGTTTTGTAGAAATCTCAGATTCGTCAATTGAAGTCTATAAAAGCCCCTGCGCTTCAGAATAAAATTCAGTCTCTTACGACCGCAGCTAGTGAAGATTATTGAATTGTAGCCGAAAAACATTCGCTAAAATCAATTGGCTTTGTTCGCTGCAAACAACAAGAAATCAACTTCACATACAAAACAACAACAAAATTACAAGTGCCACAAAATGTCAGCACCCGTTGTACAAATGACCACCGAACAATTACAGTCACTGATCGCGTCAGTACGTTTAGCTGCAGCTGCTGGTGGTAGTAGTGCTGCTACAGCCGCTGTCCAAACCAAAGGCAGTTTCACCAATTGCACCAGCCGATTTGGTGGTCAACGCGACCATGAGGCCGTCGAGGAGTTCGTTACAGCAATTGTTACCTACAAGGAAATTGAGTCGATTAGCGATGAGGATGCACTTAAAGGACTTTCTCTGCTATTCTATGGCTTAGCATCCACTTGGTGGCAAGGCGTGCGCAAAGAAGCAAAAACTTGGGCAGATGCTATTTCATTGATACGCGAACATTTCTCGCCCAGCAAGCCAGCCCATCAAATTTATTTGGAGATCTTTGAGGATAAACAGAATGACCGCACCGCAATTGATACGTTCGTTTGCCAGAAACGTGCACTGCTCGCACAGCTGCCAGAGGGACGCCATAATGAGGAGACCGAATTGGACTTAATATATGGTTTGTTGAACATCAAATATCGCACGGTTATACGGCGTCAAGATATTAAGTCGTTCCGTGAATTATTGGAAAACGGGCGTATCGTCGAACTCAATAACTTGGAGGCGGAAGAAAGGCAAGCCGATTCAGGACGTGAAAGCAAACGTACCAAACGCTGCACTCATTGCAATTACAGAGGTCACACATTTGAGGAATGTCGTAAACGCAAACCTACTAAGGACAGCTATAACTGAAAATCAAAGTCTACATTAGTCAAATTAATTGTCAATGACGACAATGATAGCGAAATAAAAATTAAACACTTAGTGACGTCACAATAATAGCTAAGCTATAAAGCTCCTATAATTTTAAATGTGTATAAAACCGTCATTTTAAAAATCTTTAAAAACCTGTTGTAGGTATATTGAAGAATGAGGTGGTTACCAAAACATTCGCTCTTTGCACGTGCAGCTCTCTTAATTTCGCTGAATTTAATCATTTCAACAACACGAGCAAATTATTTTTATTGAATAGTCATAGTAGGTCTGAGTAGTTCTTTGCCCCCAATAAAGCTAACTGGACATTTGCATTCCTCTGAACAAAGTCTTCAAGTCGTTTTTGTAGTGATTTGATTGCTTTGCTCAAGTATTGTTATTATTTCGTTTATCTGGAAAGGTAATGAGACGTGGTTTGCCCTTGCGGACATTAGTACTTTTTTGCTTTACAGTGTGTTTCGTCCAACGATCGAATTACTTTTTTTAAACTCTAGTTAAAGGTAAGCGGTTGAAGTGGCAGGGTTAAACTCTAGTCAACTTTAACTGAAGCTTAAACTCGCACTGAAAAACCAGACTTAAGACTTTATAAAGCCATAGACTTTTATGACGGGCATTCCATGCAACCAATATGCATTTACAAGTCACTTAGCTTTTGGATGCAAATTCAAGGGAGTGTTGCTGTTAGAAAAAGCGAAAAATATTTGATTTGTTGTTTGTCAAGACTTATGGACGGTTTAGTGACCATGGTTTTGGGGAAGAGCGGATCAAAATAACTGTTGATTTCGAAAAGTAATTGTGATTTTTAGATCGATTATTTTACGAGCAAACTACAAATTTAGAAAATTAATTAGCACTCAGAACTACCAAGAGATGCCTCCATAGGTTAGGTTAGGTTGAACTGGCCGGTCCATGAGGACCTCACATAGACTGAGTAAGTCCGTAGTGTTACCAGAAGTTTGTATTTACGACCAAACTGAAAAACCCTATCAAAAACCAGGACCTATGTTATAAAATAACGGCGTCCTCTTGGCAAATACTAGAAGCTTCCTAGGATTTAAGCCACTTGCTGCTTCTAGATCTGACAGCTGTATCACTCCTAATAGCTGGAGTCTTAGCCTGACAAGCGCAGGGCAAGAGCACAGAACGTGCTCGATCGTTTCCTCCTCCAGCCCGCACTTCCTACATCTGCCTAATTTAAAGGCATGTGACGCCAGAAGGCAGTGTCCAGTCAGAATACCCGTCATGAGTCTACAGTCCTCTTTTTTTAATGATAGAAGCAACTTTGTTAGTCTAAGGTTGTAAGACCTGCACATAATCTTCGACACTTTACAGCCCCGCGCTTGAACCCACGCCTTTCCTGCTTAGTCGATCGTGTGCACCTCTCGCCTTCGCTTAATTTCGCCCAGTCTAATTGGGACGTCTACGGAGCAATCTTCAAGGGATGCGCCCTTTTTAGCTAGTTCATCCGCTTTTTCATTCCCTCTATTCCCTTATGCCGTGGGACCCAATATAGATGTATGCTTCTCCCTGTCTCGATTCTCTCCACGGACTGTTTACACTCTAACACGCATTTAGATGCTGTGCTATTCGAGATTATTGCCTTAATTTCTGCTTGACTGTCAATATAATAGTTAACACGATTGCAGCTTGGGCTGCCTCCATAAGACACCTGAAATAAGAGACGGAAATTATCAATGTTCAAAGGCATAATGAAATGCTAAACAAGTAAACTCTGCCGAACTTTCAATGTCGTGCAGCTCTGCCTTTAAAGCTAATAAGGAGACATCTACGTAAGCATTATGTTGTTGTAGCGTTAAAGGCACTCCTCGAAAATTTTGATGGAGAGGATCGATGTTGTAACAAGCACTAGCTCGACCGTCTTGGGAACGATTTAATATGACCATATTGAAGATTCTCTCTTTATGATATGAGCACCTTCATAAGTCTAATATCGTATGGTTTGCACATGGCAATTAGTAAGTTTGCAGCCCTTCGCCTACCCACACATTTCCTGCTTGATGGATCATATGCAACTTGTGTCTCTTTTGATTTCTCCCAAGCCGATTTGGACGTTTACCGTTGATCCATCGAGTGCAGCACCCTCCTTTGCCAACTCAACGGCCTTTTCGTTATCTTCTGTGCTTTTATGATGGGGAACCCAGTATGGATTCATTATAGGACACTTCTACTGTAGTACTGTGTGATATTAATAGTAGCCAGACTGTCAATGTAAAAACTGACGGGACTGCAGCTTAAGCCCGCAGAATATATGCTGCTTTCTTCACGCCTACGATTTTCGCCTGAAAGACACTTCAGTGATATGGCAGCCTGGAGGATCTATTTAGTTCTGGATCCACGTAGTAAACAGCAGACCCGACCCTTTCTTTAACTTTGAACCATCGATATACACGTGTATAGTATGCTCTGACATTTCCACACCATTGCGCCCCATATTAGATGACGATATACTGCTACGCCCAAGCGGCGTTCACTCAAGCTGCCCGGGATGTGCAGAATAGCATGCTATGCTGCTGTTTGGATAGTTTTAAGGGCTCCCGTGATGCTATTCATTTATCATCTGCATACCCCCTTTAGTTTGCTGGTTTATGTACCTACAAGCCCATAGCCGCGGCCCAGTCCGCACGAAAAAATACCACATAAAATTAATGCGATATACCAGGATTTGTACTTGAAAACAGTACCGAGACCGTCCAGAAAATAATATTTCGATAGTCCCAACAAATCGTGAAATATTCGCACCCACGGAGATAAGCACACAATGATAAACAGAAGGAAGGATATACTGGATTTCTTAAAAACGTAGGTTTCAAAACTCTCCTGAAATTTGGTTTTTTCAAAATTATCTGAAAATAATTCCGGGAACAACGAGCAAATCCGGCGATATTGAAAAAATACCGTAGCAGTTCCTCCGATATGATTCCCGAAACAGTCCTGAAAATAATACTGAAACTATAAGAAGGTAGTCCTGAAAGAGTCTCGACGATATTTTTACGAAAACAATGCAGAAATTGATCCGAAAACAGTTCCGAGAAGATCTCGAACACATTCTGCAAATGGTTCCGAAATAGTCCCTAGAATATCTTGAAACAGTCCTGAAACGGTTCCATAAATAATCCCGGAATAGTCGTTAGGTAATCAATAAATAGTCCTGAAACAATGTCGAGCACAATCCCGATATATTTCTGCAGTAGTCTAGAAATAATTCCGTACACAGTCCAAACTGGCCCAAATAGTTTCCGATGCAACTGTTCACTTCTCCATAATTTCTAGGCCTTGATCTATGTTGAGTGTTAATCCCAAAATCGCCCAAATTATGTCGAAAGCAATTCCATAATGATCCAGAGGCGGTATCGAAATGATCCTTATCATCTTGAAGTAGTCCTGAATCGATCCAGAAAATAATCGGACTCTGTGACAAAAACAATCCCGAAATTGTACCAAAAAAGTCTTGGGACAATTTTTGTGCAATCTCGAAATAGTTCAGAACTGATCTTGTAATGGTCCTGAAATAGTCTCCAAATGATCCCGCAATAATCGTGAAATAGTCCGATATTATCCCAAAAAGGTCCAAAATGACACCGAAAGAGGTCAATTGCAGATAAATTTCATGTGATCCTTAAAACAGACACGCAATGATCCCGAAGGAGTCCTCAAATAATTCTTAAATCATCCCGGTAGTGACTCTGCCCACGTTACCGCTAACTTTTCTAAATTCCATAGAATTCGATCTACATATATGTCTCAGATACAAAATATTATTGCTCACAATACTTTTGGGACAAATAATTGCAGAGCTATAGCAATTTAAAGATACTGCTCCAAAGAGGGTGAGTGGGGGAAGTCACTGCGCCACTAATCTCTTTTCCAAATCTGCTTAGAACTGTAGTTATATAACCCAGATACCAAATTTGATTGTCCTAGGACAAAACCCCGGAAAGTAATAGCAGTTTAAAGATATTGCTCAAAAAGGGGAAGTGTGTAGGTCCGTCCGGCCAATTTGTAGGGAAAATCAAGAGGAGCACGACGCAAATGGAAGAGAAGCTCGGCCTTAGATCTCTTCGGAGGTTATCGCGCCTTACATTTATAATAGCAGTATTATTTTGAAAGTCAGTTTCATTTAAGCTATCAGTTTGGTTATTAAGCTATTCGTTGCACAGTTTGAGTGTTATTGTGAAGTATTTTAATAAAGGCCATTTTCCATTATCAATATTGGAGTTATTTATTCAACAGTTTAGCGATACGAACCTA
>JARSSU010037351.1:0-12603 GCA_029619165.1 Eurosta solidaginis | reverse complement strand
CCCGTGACTGCGTAAAATTCTGTCCAATGATCATTACAACGACCACTTTGTAAGAGCAGAAAATTTGGTTGGGGCGAATTTGGCAGGGACTCCCTTAACGCACTCATTAATACACAAATTTCAGCGAAACCCTACAGGGTGCATAGGGCCTGGCCATTAGAAAAATTTGTTTCTAAAATAAATATATATATCTCTCCAGTTTTTCTTGGTTTTTTCGCCTCGAGTGGTATGATATTATCACGGACCAAATCGAAGGTCACTCTGTTTACGACGTGAGACGTGAAAGGAACAAATGATGTCACCCAAAGATATTTGCAGTAAAGTTCGATAACACCCTCAGCTTCAAGGCTTATGCCTCCGAAATTGTACCTAAAGTGAAGTTCACAAGTCGCTTGCCGGAAACTCGTGGGGAAAATATGAAAAAAACGCCGATAAGAGCTAAAAAGAGTAATGGGCTACGCTCCGCCGGTCTGGTCTGGAAAAGGCTGCAGGCCTGGCAAAATGCTACACACACAACTGCTACGAGATGTCTTCTTATGACACTTGAACATTATCTAAATCGTGAGGCAAAAGAGCACAAAAAAATGCTGAGCGCACAGTTTTTGTTAAAATTTTACAAACCTGGTTACCCTAGCATATAACTGCTTGATCTAGTGCAGCCTCCAAGAGTTATATGGAATAATCTCCGTAATAAGATAAGCATAAGGAGGCCATAAGCTTAGTCCATGTAGAATCGATAAAACACCGCGCTCGGTGGACCCGCGCTATCAACCCAACTTCGTTTTTGGTACTGCATAAACTGAAAGTACGAAAGTATATCCTGCATGCGATGTGTCTACATATTACATTAACCATCTTTGCAATTGAACCTCCGCACGGTGGGGTATTGGATCAGTTTAGCTGGCCAAAGGTTGAGTTTTCAAAATATTCCAACTTTTTTAAATACTCTCCCTGGTGTTCCTATATGTCCACTGAATAGCATACATACCCCGAAACCCATCTGCAACATCAACAGAGCCAACCGCGCACATCTAAAGTTGTATAAAAATTGTGTGCAGTTCGATGTTTTTTTGGACTAAAAAGTAATATACCCTTCTAACCTAAATACTTCTTCACTTGTTTAGCCTTAATCAAATCTATTTACATTTTATTTTAGGACTAGTAAATTTGTTTTTAATTCATATTGTAACGAATTTTGGGAAATTCCTCTTATTTGATATCTTCTACTAACGTTCGAATCACCAAATTGTTGAATAAATAACTCCACTATTCAAATTACCTTTTTTAAAGTACTTAACAATAACACTTATACTTCGCAACTGATAGCTTGCTTAAATCAAACTGATCGGTCGTGTCCCAACTGTTGCTGCCTTTATACTGTTTGGTTTCCTCGTTAGCAATATGCCTAGGCGGTTCTATTTCTAGAATTTACTAGTTAGTTATCAGCTATATATTACCAGCTATAACTACGTTTATAGCTTCTTATATGCGCGTGTATATGTGAGTGATACTTGCACAAATTATTGCCTACTTTTGGGTGTAACTCAGATATATGCATGTGTTTGTGCGTTGCTCTCCACTGCTTGTATTGACATAATGATTAATTTAGTTATGTGCATACAAGTCACTGCTCAGTATCGACTTAGAAATGATAGTATCCCTTAGGGTTGCTAATATTCGTCACAATATGTCAGATTTTTTGTACCGCATGTTTTATCTGAGTTATTCTACTTGTAATACTATTACTTTTCAATATTAAATTTTTTAAAACCTTTGCAAACAAAAGATATATCTTTTTTTCATGGCATATCATGTCAGTAATTTTTTGGCAATACATTAGCTTATATTTGTTTGAAAGTTTAATAACAAAAACGGCTGCGCATATTAGCGATTTTTTGAGTGGTGATAAATTTTGTAAGAGACTTATACCGTTATTGGCATAAGGTTGCAACCTAGGTGAAAAATCTTGAAATGTATACTATATCGATGTACCGAATTTGATTCATATCGGGCAAGCCGTTTCCTAGATGGTAGTGGCTATACAAAGAAATATAAAAAGGGGGTGACGCGTGAACACTAAGTGGCAACTTTACTCAAAAGTGTCAATATAAATGCGGAGTAAAATCCTTTCGTTTGATACCCATATTGACATACATATCTCATGTAATGCCAAAAAACTACCCCGGGTCTCTCCGAAACCGGGGGCTCGATCCAAGTAATTCTGCGCGGAACACCGTGAATTTCCTGTCAAAAATTTTCTTTCATAACAATGAAGTGAGGCAACCACTTTTTTAACAGAAATAACTGCTTTTTTAGTTTTGGCCAGCTAGATTGATCAAGTACCCCACCGTGCTACGCTTCTAACAGCAACATAGGTGAAACGACCCACAAATTGTCATCAAAGCTCTCTAACGCGACTGCAAGGAAACTAAAAGTTTCACCAGGTTTGAATCATATACCCATAATGGGTCATCGCACCTATTGAAATAGGCGAAGATCTGTTAACACAACAACAACAAGGCGGCTTGGGAGGGAAGGGGTTAAGGTCAGCGTTATACTTTATCACGTTCGCAAGCAAACAATCGTCTTGATTCGTAGAGAGAGACGACGGAAAGCAGCAAGCGTCGCGAAAGTTATGCATTGCTCTGTGGGGAATGAGATCGATAAACGGAACACTTTGGTATATAAAGACCACGCTAATGTGTATATATGCATTTTCGCTATAACCCTGCAAAAATCGCGAGTACTCCATGCATGCATGAATGGAGTGCTCGCTATGGGCCAACCGAGTACTCCAAAATTAACTACAATTCATACAAAAAATATGGTCCAATTAACATTGCGATGTCCTAGGCTGGATCATATACTCCAGCTCCGCATTACATCAGAGTAATCCATGGAGTACCCACAGTCCAATAAACATCGTGTAGTGATTACAATCGTTAAAAACGAGCAATGATCGGCTTACAATGTGTTCGTGTAGAAACATGAGTTGGTCCATTGCTGCATTACAGTGGAGTATAATGGTAAGTACTCCAGTGGACTACATGATCCAACGATTTTTGCAGGTAATGACACCAAGCTAGTTCATTTCTAAATGCTCAAAAGAAAAAAAATTGTACATTCAATAAAAACTGCTCCACCCTACAGAACAAAACCACATTTTTTTTTGCTCACCCATATTTTTATCATAGTCCAAATATTCATTGGAGTGACAACATTATCAACATCGTGCTAAAAGCAAAGTAGAGTAAATACAACTTCCCTTTTCTTTTTTGCCATCGTGTCATTAGTGTAGGCGCTAAGTGACTGATGATTTCTTATACATTAGCTATTCATATTAAGGTCAACCCAACACTCGTTGGGATGACGCCTTTAGTAAATATTATTTTGCACAAATATTTTATTTATTATCTTTCTACATATTATTCTTTTTAATATGACGGTTTACTCTAGTGGCTCACTTAAGTGCCGCTAAGTATATAATTAATGATGCGTTTACTCTAAAAAGATAAGAAATATAAATAAAGATATATGAATACTTAAAAATTGCAAGAAGCGAATAAAAGTAAAGAAAGAACAGCAAGTGAGTTCTTATAAGTGACAAGTGTTACTGTTGGCAAGTGTTACTAAAAGCAATGGTGGAAGAATGAAATCTTGTCTGTATGACAAGTTCCTCTGATATATGTATGTACAAAGTTGAAAAATTACTCATGTCAGTCGTTGACTCATTTGTGATTTTATGATTGAAGATTCTGACATTACTTTTACTTTATTATTTCAATGGATTCGTATAGTATGGATATTAATTTAAAAACAGTTATTTGGTTGCAGTGGTGCCCTACCGGACAGGTCGTACTTTGATGCATCTCCTCCTGGAACCAATTAATAGTTTGGTCTATGTTTGTTTACCTAAACTATTTGGTTAGATCAATAAAATTGCTGATGTAATTTATTTTTTAATCACGCCTCTAGGTTGGACCTCATGTTCGCTAGGGCTGGGTATTCGCAGATGAAATGGGTGACTGTCTTACTACAACCGTCCACACAACAGCTTCTGTACCTGACGTTGCTGGGGATTCCCATTCTACCCGCGTGTAAGTCAATTGGCCAGTGTCCTTTAATAGTGGATGTGTTAACAAATATCTTATTTCTAGACATCTTCAGTAGAGTCTCAGTGTTTTGGTGGTTAGCTTATTTTTCATTACTGTCAACTGTGGCCTGGTACCCAAGTGAGGGTAATAGGCGCAAGGTTACTGCTTCGCGTAATGCTCTATTACAGCTATCGTCGACCTTAGGGAACGTGTATTTTGAATCTAGTGCTTTTAGTGCTGCTTGGCTGTTCCGATTATTTAACAGAAAAATACAGGCCCTCTTATACCTATTATCTCTGCTTAGAAGATACTAGATACGTTAAGAAGACGGATAGAAATTCGATGTTCGGAGAAAATCCCCGCACCAACACCGCAATCCATTTTAATAATAGTAACGGAAACAAAATTTATCGCAGAAGTAGTTGTGCAGTTTCGGATGGCTTTTTGCATTTAAGTTTCCAAACTGGTTAACAAAAGTTAACCCTTTCGTATCCAACTTAATCCTTCCTCGAACGCTCAAAATCACATGTAAATGCGAATATTTCATGTAAATATAATAAAAATCACATCAAACTAAGGGAGCGGAATGAACAAAAGAGGAAGTAAAAGGAATTGAGCAAATTAATAAAAAAACAATTAAGGACGGGACTGTCTTCGGCTGTGCCGAAGACTTCATACCTTTCATGAATGGGGCTGAACAATAATCTTATCCCGTTCGTAATCTCCAAATAATCGGATGTATAAGATAAGAAATATATAGTGAACAGATGTACATACCTAAACGATTTTTAAGATAAATATAAAATAAAAAATGGCAAAAAACCCCCTTATCTGAACAAGGGGTGTATGAGATATATATTTTTACAGGAAATCTTCTATGATATATTAGAATAAATATCACCAAGTTTCACGTTTTTATATTGGAAACTTAGGGAAAAATGGCCAAAAATCGTTCTATCTGAACGATCGGTTGTATGGGATAGGTATATACTATATACATATAGCACCGATCAAAGTGATTTTTTCAGGAAATCTTCTTTGATATATTAGAATAAATATCACCAAGTTTAACGTTTTTATATTGGAAACTTAGGGAGAAATGGCTAAAAATCTTGCTATCTGAACGATCGGTTGTATGGCATATATATTATATATAGCTCCGATCGAAATGATTTTTTCATGAAATCTTCTATGATATATTAGAATAAATATCACCAAGTTTAACGTTTTTATATTGGAAATTAAGGGAGAAATTGCCAAAATTCTTTCTATCTGAACGATCGGTTGTATGGGATATATGCTATATATAGCTCCGATCAAAGTAATTTTTTCAGGATATATTCTACGATATATTAGAATATATATCACCGATTTCACGTTTATACTTTCTCAATTGCGGCAGGAATGACCAAAATAGTCTTATTTGAACGATCGGTTGTATGGGAGATATATGTATGTTATAGTGGTCCGATCCTACCGGATCCGACAAATGTCTAATATAATACAAAAATACATTCTTGTGCCAAATTTCATTGAGATATCTCAAAATTTGAGGGACTAGCTTGCGTTCAAACAGACAGACGGACATGGCTATATCAACTCATTTCGTCGCCCTGATCAATTCGGTATACTTAATGGTGAGTCTATTTTCTATATTTCTCAACGTTACAAACATCGGACCAAAGTTAATATACCATTTCATTTTCATATGCGATCATGATATGGAAAACATAAGAAACAGTAAAAATTTAATCGACTAACGGCTTAGCGCCAGTAGATCAAAGAAAAGCGCCCAAAGTGCAATCTTCAGCTAAAATTCACAGATCCAAGGCAGTTGTACGATCGACCGAGTTCACATCAACAATGCAAGCAGATAATAACAATGCAAAGCAATCAGAAGGTACATGATACTAAATATGCTAAAAACAACAAAGAAACGACAAATAGCATGCGCAACACATGTTTAAAACAAAAACACAAAAAAACAACAACAAAAAGTATTGTACAGTAAAAAATCAGCATATTTTTGTTGAAATTTGTATGTTAAGTAATAAAGTTGCAAACCCAAATAGTTTTATGCTCATATGCATGTAATCTAGGTTTATGTGTGTGTGTGTATATATGTGCATATTTTTATATGTAGATTGTGGGAATTACATGTAACGCTATATTAAAGTTTCATTTCATTCAAAATGCAAATGATGCGACGGGTTGCAGCGGCATAGCGCTCTGATCTTTTTTTGTTTGCTACTTGGTTTCCAAACGTGGCACATTTGAGATTTATTTGAGGAACGTGTGGCAAGCAATCAGGCCAACATGCACATACACACACACACATAGACATATTTTTAATAAGTGCGTTTACATGGGAAAGCAAAAAAAAATGTAGTGCAATCGACGGAAATGCTAATGCAAGCGTATCGTTACGCTGTTATATGATGATGAAGGAAAAAATATCATTAACAAGTAACAACAACAACAACATTAATTATACCACAAACCATTCATACCATTACTTTTCATCCAGTTCCGCTGCACTCATTCGTAATTAACAGCAATTTAACACAAAATTTATTTCTCCATCGACAACTTCATTAAAACGCACTCATGAGGCCTGCAAACTATGTACGTATGTATGTGTGTGAGGATGTGCTTAAGTAACTTTTGCTTTTATTTACATATTTGTACATATATATATGTATGCACTTAAGTGAAAATCAAAATTTGTACTAAAATCACGCGTCTAATTGCTGACTTCACTTTGACTGTCACTGCGTTGACGCGTTTTGTGAATTGTGAATGCTGAATCCTTCATTTACTTAAAGTTTTTTAAATGTATTTAAAAATATGTACGTTTGTTACATACATATGTAATGGTTTTAGTTACTTACGTAATTACTTAACTTCATCAAAGGAACAAGTAAGGCAGGCTAAGTTCGGGTGTAACCGAACATTACATACTCAGCTGAGAGCTATGGAGACAGAATAAGGGAAAATCATCATGTAGGAAAATGAACCTAGGGTAACCCTGGAATTTGTTTGTATGACATTGGGTATCAAATGGAAGGTATTAAAGAGTATTTTAAGAGGGAGTGGGCCATAGTTCTATAGATGGACGCCATTTAGGGATATCGCCAAAAGGTGGACCAGGCCTGACTCTAGAATTTGTTTGTACGATATGGGTATCAAATGAAAGGTGTTAATGAGTATTTTAAAAGGGAGTGGTGGTAGTTATATATGAGAAGGCGTTTTCGAGATATTGACCAAAATTTGCACCAGGGTGACCTAGAACATCATCTGTCGGGTACCGCTAATTTATTTATATATGTAATACCACGAACAGTATTCCTGCCAAGATTCCAGGGACTTTTAATTTCGCCCTGATGAACTTTTTCATTTTCTTCTACTTAATATGGTAGGTGTCACACCCATTTTGCAAATTTTTGTTTTCTGAGGTTATATTTTGCGTCATAAACCAATCCAATTACCATGTTACATCCCTTTTTTTCATATTTGGTATAGAATTATGTTTTTTTTTAATTTTTCGTTACATTCGATATGGAAAAAGTGTGCGTGGTCATGGTCGGATTTCGGCCATTTTTTACACAAATACAAAGTGAGTTGAGATAAGTACGTAAACTGAGTTTTGTAAAGATATATTGATTTTTGCTCCAGTTATCGTGTTAACGGCCGAGCGGAAGGACAGACGGTCGACTGCGTATAAAAACTGGGCGTGGCTTCAACCGTTTTCGCCCTTTTTCACAGAAAACTGTTATCGTCCTAGAATCTAAGCCCCTATTAAATTTCACAAGGATTGGTAAATTTTTGTTCGACTTATGGCACTAAATTATACTAGACAAATTAAATGAAAAAGGGCGGAGCCACGCCCATTTTGAAATTTTCTTTTATTTTTGTATTTTGTTGC
This sequence comes from Eurosta solidaginis, assembly GCA_029619165.1. Taxonomy (NCBI): domain Eukaryota; kingdom Metazoa; phylum Arthropoda; class Insecta; order Diptera; family Tephritidae; genus Eurosta; species Eurosta solidaginis. The sequence goes on along the minus strand of JARSSU010037351.1, from coordinate 4,584 downwards.
ACCATATCGTTACTGGAGTTGAATGTTGACATAATTTACTTATATACTGTAAAGATATTAAATTTTTTGGTAAAATTTGACTTTAAAAAAAATTTTTTTTTAAAAGTGGGCGTGGTCGTTCTCCGATTTTGCTAATTTTTATTAAGCATACATATAGTAATAAGGGTAACGTTCGTGCCAAATTTCATCATAATATCTTCAACGACTGTCAAATTACAGCTTGCAAAACGTTTAAATTACCTTCTTTTAAAAGTGGGCGGTACCACGGCCATTGTCCAAAATTTTACTAATTTTCTATTCTGCGTTATAAGTTCAACTCACCTACCAAGTTTCATCGCTTTGTCCGTATTTGGTAATGAATTATCGCACTTTTTCAGTTTTTCGAAATTTTCGATATCGAAAAAGTTGGCGTGGTTATAGTCCGATATCGTTAATTTTAAATAGCGATCTGAGATGAGTGCCCATGAATCAACATACCAAGTTTCATCAAGATACCTTAAAATTTACTCAAGCTATCATGTTAACGGGCAGACGGACGAACGGACATGGCTCAATCAATTTTTTTTCGATCCTGATGATTTTGATATATGGAAGTCTATATCTATCTCGATTCCTTTATACCTGTACAACCAACCGTCTTCCAATCAAAATTAATGTACTCTGTGAGCTCTGCTCAACTGAGAATAAAAAGCAGAAATAAGGCATGACGCGGCTGAATGCGTTTGTAACACTTCAACCATCGTAGGAGTGCGGGTTCAAATCCCACTCCCGGGAGAAAAGGCTTCGAAGAGATTTACAAGGTATAATCGAAACAGCTGTCACCTTGTCCGTCCGGATGTCAAGTTGTTTAAATTTTCCAAAATTATTAAATAAATTATAAATAAAAAAATTGCTACAATTAAATATTTCCATACATTTAAAGCAATAAAGGTAATCCCCGCTTAAAACTCATATAAATTATTTTTATTCCTTTGATTTCTGATATCAAAAACTGGTACCTTTTGATGTGTACACATCACATCTGATGGTATGACAAAATCCAAAATGCAAGCGTAAGCTTTGCCTTTGGTATGCTGTATACGATGTATACGATGTATACAGCATACGATAGCTGACGAACATGGGGCTAGAGATGGCTAGCAAAAAGACAGAAGTGGTTTTGGTGAGGTGAAAGAGGACTGTGGATGGGTTAGTCCTTGCCATAGGAGATTATCGAATAATTCAAAGCCTTTCTTGAAATATCTAGAAGTAATCATTGACTCAAAACTAAATTTTAAGGAGCACTTCAGGGCGGTGGGGGAGAAAGTTTCTAGAGATAGTGAAGCCCTAACGCGAATAATGCCCAACATCGGCGGGCGAGAGCTACACGTCAGCTATTATCCAATGTAATCAACTCGATAATATTATGTGCAGCACCAGTATGGCAGCGGATCAAAATGGTCTACCAAAAGATATACTAAGTAGCAGCATACTGTATTACTGCTATAACGAGTAGCATGTGCGTATTGAACGGTGTCCTACCACGCCATCCATGTTTTATCCAGAAAAATCACAGTAGATCTACTCTCAGGTGAAATGGCCGATCTGTATGGCATTGGAATCAGCCGACGATCTGAAGATGCTTAGAAAAGCGGAAGGTCACGAACAATAGTAGGTGGAAAGCGCTGGGAAGAATCGGGAAAAGGGCGCTGGACCTTCATGCTAGTTCGCAATGGTACGAGTGAAAATACGGCGAACTAAATTACCACCTCACACAGATATTGAGCGGGCACGGCGGCTACAAGGAATATCTACATAGCGTGGGATAAAGGAGAATCCTTTCTGTCCACACTGTCCCTTCGAATTGTAAAGAGCAGAACATGTAATGTTTCACTGCCCTCGTTTTCACGGCGAAAGACTCTCTGTACACAGAATTTTTGAGAGGAGCCTTCCGTTAGGAATTTACTCCCCGAATGTGTGGACAAAGAAATTGTTGGACTGCTGTGAGCAAGATGTCCTTTATAGTTATGACGAAATTGATGCATGCTGAAAGGCAGCGCAGAGCAATGCGACTAAATCGCCTTTCCCCCTCGTGACGTTATGCGAACAGGATTAGCCTGGTTTCTTTGACCACTTGAGGTAGTGCACTACCCCAACGTCCAATAAAAAAAATACAGAATATCAACGTAATTGTAGGCATTACACTCTAGCGTTAAGTGGCAACAATGTAGCCTGAACCAAACCCGGACGGCGTGTTATCAATTTGTTAACGAAGTGCTAACGGGTTGTATCGGTTTATCGTCGACGTGTTATAGGAGTGTTACTCATTCCTTATCGACGAGTAATCGGCTTGTTATCGCAGTGTTATTGGCTAAATGACGAAAGCAAAGATTATATTTGTGTTGCCGATTTTTGCTGACGAATTGTCGTTTTGTTATCGATTATTATCGAAAATATCGATTCGATTGACAGCCAAGCAGCCATTAAGGCAATAGGCTCACATAGCGTAGCATCTAAAAATGTCTTAGAGTTAGCAATCCCTGAAAGGACGCGAGGGGAGACATACTCTATAAAGTGAAGATGGGATGAAAAGCAGTTGATAGCTAAAAACGCCATTTCTCAAGTGGCTTGTAGATGTCCCAATTAGATTGGGCGAAAGGCAGACTTGCACATGATTGACTAAGCCAAAAAGCGGTGGACACAAGCGCGGGACTGTAAAGTGTCGGAGATAATGTGTAGGTCATATAACCTATCATTAAAAAGAGAGGACTTTAGACTTATGACAGGATTCTGACTTTACACTGCCTTTTGGTGTTACAACCATTTAAATTAGGCTTGACCAATAGCAGATGTAGGAAGTGCGGGTTATGGTTTTTGATAGGGGTTTTCAGCTTGGTCGTTCAACAAACTGCTGGTAACACTCACGGCCGGCAAGTTTAACCAAATCTAATATTTCGATCATTAGTCGAAATGTTATCAAAAAGTTATCGATATGCTTTCCAAAAAATATCGATTTTAATCTTAGGGCTACTAATTCCTGCTAACCGTTTAAGCGGTTGTGGCCGCCCAAAAGGGCGCGCTAGTCACTTCTTCGTTGGATAAGCCAGCGTCAATTCATCTGACGAAGAAATTTAAATCGTTTTTAACCAGGTCCTTCCCACGGTGTGGGGGCCGCCCTCTCCTCTGCTTTCATAGGCGAGCTGTGATAAAAACACTTATTCATCTTTCATACGCATAATATTTCCTAGCCACCTTATCGCTGTTTTTTAATTCGCTGGACTATGTTGATGTTGTCTGCGTAAAGCTTGTACACTCATCATTAATCTTCTCAATACTGCCTGACTCCAACGCGTAGAGGTCCGTAAATCTTTCGAAGAACTTTTCTCTATAACACTCCACGAGCCGCCTCATATGTAGTTATCATGGTTCATGCTTCTTCACCATATAGCAGCACGAATACGACTGGTGATTCTAGAGCATGATTCTCGTTTGCCGAGAGAGGCTTTTATTTTCAAGCTGTTGTTGTTGTATGTGTTAAGAGAGGTTCCCAAATAAGCGAAGTATTTACTATTTCGAAACTATAGTGACGGATTGCCAAGGCTCAAGGTCGTATCTTTGCTCAATGACAGCAGGTACTTCGCTTTGGCCTCATCATTATCAAACTCATCTTGTCTGCTTCTTTTTTCAGTTTGGAATGAGCAGAACTTACGGCGCTAGTGCTCAGACCGATGATGTCAATGTCATCAGCATTAGCCAGTTATTGCACGCTTTTATGAATATTGTTCAGAGCTGTTAAGTTCTATAGCTTGTAACATTTTCTTTAACATCAAATTAAAGAAATCGCACGATAGGGGGTCAACCCTGTCTGAAACATCATTCTTCCTAACTCTAGCTGAACTGATGGTGTTACTCGAGCTCCTTTTCGTAGGCGTTTCGAAGGCGGCTTGAAATCGACGAACGCGTATCTGGAGCCCTGCTATAAACCCTACCCTGGTGGCATAAAAGTAATCGCACAAATCATAAACCATCGCCCGCAGTGGACAGTTGAAGTAGTCATATTCAGAGAACTAACTGCTTCAGGCTGATAACACAACACACATACATTCACATAAACGTGTCACCGAGTCAATCAAAAACAAACAAATACAACTTAAGCACCGTATATTCGCAAAGGTGTTGACTAATTGGACTGCTACACACACACTCACTACTTCACACACTGCATACAGCATATCGTCAAGTGGATACGTATGCACTTGAATAGCTTCACGCATACACTTCAATATACTCAAAACATAACTCATACTTGCCCATGCACACCCTAAACTCAATTCGGGCACAGTGTAAACGGCGCAAATCAAAAAGAAACACAATGCCTCACACATACTTTACTCATACATTAAATGAATGTCCGCCGCAACATTTCCGGTTTCCTTTAGGGTTTTTAAAATACAATGCATGGCATGTATGCATATTGTCAGATTGACGACAAATTTCTTAATTATGCATTGATTTGTTTTGATTCTAGTATGCAATTGTCGCTCTATATATGTGCATGCAGTATGTATGTATGTTGTACTTGCCACACTTTGCAAGACAAATGAA
>JARSSU010037350.1:0-12262 GCA_029619165.1 Eurosta solidaginis | reverse complement strand
AACTCTACATTAATTGTCCATACATTACGGAAATCTTCGGGAATCATGAGTTAATTTTTAAACAGACATACAACTGTTATAATTTTGAGAATATGATAGCATCTAGGACACTTATTGCAGTAACTTTGACAGAAAATGTTTGCTATATACTCAAGTCTTAAGTTAATTTTTTCTACAATTATCTTTACTCATTATGCATGATTGATCCAATGGCAACTCTGGTCTTCCTACTGTTCTTCATCTACTCCATTCGTAGTGCCTATTTCACGCCCCGTCGAGTGCCTTCCACTCTGATTCGCAACATACCCATCGAATTAGCTGCCTAAACTCTATCGTAACAATGGATGACACCTAGAGCGTGGTATTCACTTGTCTGTAAACAACAATCGGAATCCATCTTAAATTTGTTCATAATATACCGATATCGAGGGAAAAGTCTCATCTAAATAGCAAGCTAGTTACTTAATATCACGATAAGCCACGTATTATAAGCCGGTAAACACCTTTTAACTCGATTACGAAGAATGAACAAAAATTTGCCGTATATCGCTGGTTGCGGATAATAACGTTAACAGTCAAATACTAGGTGGTGAGCGTTTTGTGCAACCGGCAGAACTGCACGTGTTTGCTATATATTTGTTTGAAGAAAAAGTGGTGTGGAGTACCTTATCACTATATACGCGAGTGAGAAAGTTTACTCTGCTCCTTCCCGAAAGAAACTTCACAGGAACGCTCTCCGTTAGTGTCCAGCCTCTATATACATATATAGAAAACCAGCATGACCCGACAACAAAGTTTGCACTCTACCCTCGCTTATGTCGACTTCTGCATCACACTAAGACATGTTTTAGCCTCTTAACTCTGCCTCCCCCTTTTTTATCCTTTTATCACACTCTCCCGCATTTTTCTCCTGTTCGTATTTTCTGATCCTAATCTTATTCTCTCTAGGCTCCCCCTCCTCCCTCTCACACTACACTAATCCCCTTACCACGTTTTCTTTCTCTTCCTCGTTTTCTTCCTGTAAGTCATCAGCCGAATTTGTTACTCACACGTACGCACGCATCATATGAGCTCAATTACCAAGCAGATGATACAAGAGGTTCTAAAGGTCGAAACGTCTAGACCTTAGTAGTAATCGAAGGTTCATCTCTCAGGGGAAACGCTTTACACCAGTTTTTGCTGGTAGACTAAGCATTGTTTACTCTATATATAGTGGCAGCTTCAAATGGAGTTATGTATCGAATTTTTAGTGGAAGGCAGTAAAGAAGTCCAGTCGAATGGAGTTGAATGAGAACAGCAGGAAAACGATGTTGCATAGCATCAATATCACTTTCAATCTTTTGTATCACTATTAAAGATATGTAGAAAAAATAAGTAATACTGAATATGAGCAAAGGTTTTGTTTTAGTTACTTCAAATAAAGTAATTCCTCAATGCTATATTTTTCAAATTAAACAGTTTCATGTCTGTTTAAGAATTTAACTTATGATTTTCTTATAGATTTACAACGTACAATATGGACGTTAGTAATGTTGTGTGGTGTGGGTGCTTATTTAAGAATAAGCTGTAATAGTTGCGCTACTTGTTAAAGACAGGGAGCCATTGGTGCCGTATTCGGTTCGCTGTAGTTCGTAATCCCTCACGTAATCATCTGTTTATCGTTCCGACGGTAAAGCGCAAAATACACTACAACGCACTTTCCGCGACACATTCCGCATCTTGTTCGCAGCTTTGGCATACACATACGAACTTTTGGCCGAACATTAATTTTCTCTTATCGACGAGTCGGTGAATACGGACAACAATTTGTGCTGTGGCAGGCAATATTGCTCGTGTGCAATTAAGCATAAAAAAAATTTTACATTCAATATACTTCACACAGAATTTTTTATTGTCATGTTCTTTTCCCGCCACGCTGTTCCGTGCAGAAATTACGACGAGTATGAGCCTAATTTTCGCCATACACGCACGAAATAAATAATAAATAAAATATTTTAATTTTTGGCAGAACATTTTGCGCTCGAACTGGAAACACCACCATACACACAGAAAAGGATATTGCCAGAAACATGACATAACGGAATGTTCTCGGAAATGTTCGTGTCGTTTTTGCCGCTTTACGGCGCCATAATCGATTACATTGATTCCCATAAGGTTGGTCGAATCAGCTGTTTTAAGGTTACTGATCGGTACCGAGAACCGTGAGGAACTACACTCCAAAAAAACTTTCACCATGACTTCTTTTGATGTTCACCAAGAACATTTTTAAAAGTATGCGTGGTGTTACATTAGGCACAATAACAGAACTAACTTATGCAAAAATATTTCATTCCCCGTATGTCTAAATCTTTGTCGTTCAGCAAGAAAAAGATAAGTTGTTCATAGACTTATTATTAACACCATGTGCCAAATTCATCAAAAAAGAAGAAAAATAAAGAAAAATCCAATAAACTTTTATTATTTTTCCTATGTGCACTTTAAGAGTAATTTTCATGTACAAAAGGAATTCCGAAAAAACATTGTGCTCTTTACTACAATTATTAATAACTGCGCCGTCCGTCTTTGGATAAAAAGATAAGAAAGAGACGTGAAAAATCGGCCGCAATAAAATAGAGTGGCTGATCTAAAACCATCAAAAAAATGTAATTTACATATATTACTAACATCAAACATTGTTCTTAACTACAATAAACACGAGAGAAAATCCACATGACAATATAGTACTAGTGACAGAAAGACAGCCAAAGCCTGCAAATAGTTGTATAGGAAAACCATTTTATAGCGCTTAAAAAAAACGGCGTGGCGGCCAACGATTTTAACTGTAAAACTTGAAGCGATTTGCTAGGATGGTGTTTTTACTGACTTTGTGTTAAACGCTTTGGTTGATTAGTTTATATCTATTCACGAAAGTTATTTGTTATGAGCTTCTTATCCCAAATCGGTAACACATCTACTGATGTCTCCAATATTGTGCTCGGAATCTAAAGTGTAGTTTTAACCAAAATAATTGTTAACACTTTTGACAGTTAGTCAGAAATCTCAAATCAGATTTTAAACACATAATCAACACAAACCAAGATTAAATAACGCACTTCTTTATCCCAAATATGTAACTAATCAAATTACTATACTTTAAAACTAGATGAGGGAACACATAAATATATGTATCAAAATAATAAGCATAGAAAAGAACAATAGAGCAAAACAAATTAGCAATAAAATATTCGTTGGTTTGCACTTAACAATGATTATTGGTATGAAGAAAAGAACAATTGTTTACACTTTATCACAAAAATCCACAATTTTATCATAAAAATTTATTAATATTAGAAGTTTATAATATTTTTTTTTAAATTGTAATATACCAAACAAAAACATATTTAACAGATGAAATCTAGAAATGAACAACAGCAGGGAAGAATTATCATTTATGATAAATACATTTATATAGAAATATAAAAAAAACTATAATTAGATCAAATTGAAAAATTGATGTAAAATACTAAATACAAAATGGAAGTTAGTTGATTTTTCTATTGTTAAATAAACAATTCTAACCATATTATGTGTGGAAGTACTCCATCGTATCAAATGCAGAAGAGAGAAAAAAGATGAAAATTCGTGGCGGTTTAAATTCGAAATGGATACCATTTTCTTTAATCCAGATTTCCTCCAAAATTGAGAAAAAACATAATAAAAATAAATTGAATTTCAATTATTAATGCCAGATCACGGATGTTATAACGAACATCAAGAAATTTCATTGTAAATAGAGTATAAAAATTGAAGCACACCCTACTTTTTAAAAAACAAAACAGAAAAGCAAATTATAATTGAAATAAAAAAAAATGTTCATTTTGTTTTATATTGGTATTTAGTTCCTTTTTCCCATATTGACAATATAAGTTTACATAACTTAAAATGATGCTAAAATCAGAAAATGGTAAAAAAATCTAACAAATTAGATTTCAGTTGCCAATAAAAAAGTTTATAGCAAATACAGAATCGCTCAATTGGATTGGATCAACCGGTCTTTTTGAACAATCTCAGCCGACATATCAAAAATAATGACTTTGAATAAACTATTACTAATTATGTACGACTGTAATTATTAAAATGAACCATTTGTGACGACAAAGCACTTACGATACATAATCCTATCACAACACATTTCATGGAAGCTGTATAGTTAAAAAACCAGTCGTACAGCACAAGAATGATATCGGACGTGACTTCCCAAATAAACAAGCTCGTAGTTAAAATACCAGAAACCCATGTAAACTCCAGCTCAACTGTGCGATCCAGTAGAACAGGACTACGCGCACAGAAAAGTCTAGCACATTTTGACGACACCTTCTTTATCCCATCAGGACCGAAACAAAAATATAAAAAAAATAAAGCAAAACTGATCAATTATAGTCAATCAGATTAGGAAGGACAGTTAAGGCCTGTCATACGACACTCGCATGTCAGTATTAAACTGAAAACTTCGGGACACATTGAGACACACGATAAAAACGCCAAAATAACAGTTGACTTTTACTTGACGGGCTATGTGAACGTATTTATCGAACGATCTACAAAGTCAAACCAAAACAACCAAAAAGCATAGTACACAAACGGTGTGAAAGTGAGGATGGTCATAGTGTGAACCAGACGGAAAGGGAGGAAGACATAAATCAAATGCCGCAAGAACAACAAGCCGGTTCCAAGTCGTTGAGGGCGCTCTCCACCACGTAAACGCATAGCAAACCTGCACTACATCTCGGTCGTTTATTTCCCAGTCAATTCTCCGCTCATTCCTCGATCACACCGTGCGGAGGTGACCCGAACGTTTCGCCGGAATAAATAGTATGGTAGGCAGTCCCTCGACACGGTTGTACTGCCGGACTGACGGGCCTCGCAGGCACAATTGTGTGTACCTACCAGAAACAACCTTGGTTTATGGTGAATCTTCCACTCCCGCTACCTTTTCCTTTATCGTTTTTCGGGGGATTTTGAACCTACTACTCCACCAAGAAAAAGGAAACTTTTTAGGATTATTCTTCACCAAATGTTTTTATCACCCGTCATAGAGTTATTCAATATCGATTGGTCCTAATCCAAAGGTTTATTCCAAATCATTAAATTTTAGATTTAAAAAAACCCGGTATCTTCAGCCGAATCTCTGCTTGTTTCTTAAACCGATGAACACATAATTAGATTTTACATACCTTTATGCATAAGCTGTAAAATATATGTCATATGAAACAAGAACATAACCAATTATAAACAAAAACCATGGATGATTTTTTCTCAATTTAAATTATCTTTTTTCTGTGTCTGTATTTAATGAGTGTGTTCCAATTTAAATCTTAATTCAGTTAAGAATTCTTTAGCCTCTAAACCCGCGGCACCGAACTCATTTATAATAAATTGAATATTCAATTTTATGTTTTTCGTCTAAGAAGAGAACTTGCAAAAGTAAATGGTACCAGTGACTTTCGAAAACACCCCCGCACCGCCGCACTTATAACGAATTTTATCCCCACAATCTTTTCCATGCTCCCTCGTTCCCTTAGACATGCTTGGCGTAAATCGATGTATTAACCCCCGCCACCAAATTTTAAGATATTTATTATAAACATCAGGACATAAACAAAAATGATCACATAAATTGTACTTTCTATATTTACACAATTCTTCAATTATCTTAACTAGTTTTTTATTCCCCATCTACATATAGCTTCAAATATAATTTCCAGCGCACCTTTCTTCTTTTCATCTTCAGCATTCCTGAACTATTTTCGTGTAGATACATTTAAAAACAAATGAGATAATAAATTAATTTCAAATTTTTAGACTAATAGTGTGGGAAGTGTTAAAGTGTAAAAATTTGCATATTCCATCAAAAATCATTCGTAACGGTGCTAACCTAACCAAACAATCATTTTATGCTTAACAAATTGTCTTTGCCTTCTAAATACAGTTTTTTTTATGCTTATTAACATATATCATTATTATCCATATCCGATTTCGCCGGTGAGTATTAAAAAGTAATAATAGTAAGCTACTACGAACTTTAAAAGAAAGCCGTGCAAGTGTTGATCAATTAGTAAAGTCAATTCGAGAGATCCGACAAGCAAGCTGTAAAATTTTACTTGCTCTAAAGACCACACCGCACATAATTTGAACATGATTTGTTGTGTTTTACTTTATCCGATTTGGATAAAGAAGCTAAAAGACAGATATAACTTTGGAACATAGAAATAACTTCCACACCACTAACTTAGCCGTACAGCCTAACTACAAGTAGAAAAAACCATCCACCAAAGAGCGCGTAAAATGTTGCACGCGCTTTAAAAAATACATATACAAAAGCGCTATATACAAATAAGGTTTAAGCCGACCATCTTTCTGCTAGCCTCTTGGGTGCTGCGTCTCGTGTAAGGTGACATTCTAATCTGCAATGCGTCATCTTTACACATTGGGGCTTGCGATTGTCTCTTGCTTTAGGCGTGTATGTTAATCACGCGATACATATGTTTGTCTTAAATAATACTATATACACTTTTTGTTTATGGTAGGATTCCAATCAAAGCCTTTATATGAGGTTGCCAATTTTCTATCATATCATATTAGGCGTGGTGGTCAGCGGGCAGGCCGCATATAATGATGCTATTGTTAAAACTTCAGGCCCTAAATTGTTGTTTCTTTCTAGAAGGTGAATTCCCCTGTTTTTGTTACATTTAAAATCCAATAGGCACCTACAATATTCAAAAAAAAATTTTGGATTCTTCCCCTTAGATGAACTTTGCATAGTTATAAATATAACAAACGCTTTTGACAACAAAGATTAGACAGATTATTTTCCAAAACGGTAATGATGGAATAAAATTTAAGTGTTTGAAATTAAGTTTGTTCGGCATGAACGAAACCACTAACCCCGAACTACTTTTAAAAACATGGAACATCAAAAGAAGTCTCATCCGTGAAAAGTTTTTCTTATGTTGGAGTGTATTGTTCCTAACACGGTGTTTCAGATGGCAGGTGAACCGTATCAGTATCCTTAATATGCAGCTGATGTTCGACCAAGTCCTTTTGGGATAATCCCATGTAATCGTATTATTGGCAGGCCGCATAAAGCGTCCAAATACAGCGCCTGACGAACTTTCCTGCGACATTCTTCCGTTATGGTTCAGTGTTTCTGCACCCACCTTTGTCTGTCGTGTTAATGGTGGGTAGTTTGCCCAGTGTCAGCACACGCGGCGAACGAATGTTCGACCATAAATTAAATATTTTATTATTCTTTATTTCGTGCAGAGGTATGGCGGTATAAATAGCTCATACTCGTGATCGCTAGCTATTACTGAACGGAACAGACGTGCGCGGAAAAGTAAACATGGATGCCATAAAAAAAACACATTTCTGTGTGAACTTTATTGAAATTGTATAAGGAATTTTTTTTACTGCTTAATTTGCCGACAACTCGAAAAAGCGAGCAATATTGCTATGCACTGCACAATTGTTGTGCACGTCAATCTCATCGCTGCTAGTCCTGAAAGAGAACTCGATGTTCGGCCAGCAGGCGACTCACCTATAAACGCCCAAAAGTTTTCGGGTATGGCTTGTATGGGCCAAAGCTGCGAACACAAGATTGCGGAATGTTCGCGGAACAATTTTCGTGTCGTGTTTTTGCGCGCTTTACCGTCGTAACGATAAACAGCCTCTGAATTACGCATTATTGGATCACGACTACAGCGATACTGACATACGGCACCAATGGCTCCCGTCTTTAACAAGTAGCGCAACTAACAGCTGATCTCTCTTCAAAAAAGCACACACACACAACAAACACTATACTACGTCCCATACCATACGTAAAATCTAATAAGAACAATCAAGTTTAAATTCTCAGTTCAAACATTTTGCAAGAAATATATATCATGCAATATGGAGGAATTCACTTATTATCTTGGAGTTACATTAAGCGATACACAACTGTTTGCCCCCCCTCATTCGAGTTCAAGTCAGTTTGTAGTTTGTTTGTTGATTCTAGCCATTTATGGCATAGTAATAATGTTGTACACAAAGATATCTGAGAATAGTAGATTAAATTATGTCTCATTGCTCTAACTTCCGTTCTTCCCTGCTCGGATTATTAGTTCATCTCTCACTAGTCCTACCATTCGACAGGACTTCCTTTTACCTGCCAATCTCTCACCACTAAATTTGCCAGCATAACCGTCCACATATTTGTATAGACGTTTTAATCATGCCACTACTATATACAGTAAACCAAATGCTTATGTATACAATCCCCGAGCAAAAATCCTCGGATTGTCATGAGATTCCCCTGCGGTTCTCCGTTCCCTCTCCACCTCTTCGATCGCACTGTGAGAATGAGCCCTTCTGCAGCTCCCCAAGAATATTACTCATACTAGGATCGTCATGGACTAACTCTCTTTTACGCACCTTCCTAAATAGCCTCCGTGTCTATCTGTATCCTCCTGCCCTGGATAATCTGAGCTACATATATGGCCGCGCTTGCCAGTTCAACGTGTGAGTGAGACAGAACTTCCGGCCTGAATAGACGTAACAAGGAAGAAACACGAGGAAAGGGAAAGTAAAAGACACAAACGTATGGGAAGTCGAGTATAGATGTGTGTTAGCAGGGAGGCGTAAGGGGGAGCTAGGAGAGAAAAAAGACAAAATAGGATCAAAGAAACGAACACGTAGAAAAAATGCGGATGAGGTGTGAATAAAAATAGGATAAAAAGAGGGGGGATATGCAGCAAGTTAACAGAGGTAAACTTTCTTCGTGCGTCGGTCTACCTGCATGCATCATGACCAAGGACGAGCTCAATGCAGATCCAACGGTTTGTTTCGGTCTGCTGGTTTCTAATTATACTGTACTACTTAATACACGAAGGAATGTACCACCACTAACCGGAGCAGCAAGACAACGTTCCCTAATTGTAAGTTCTTCTGTCCCGGGAAGTGGAGCAGACAGATATAAACGGGTCTCGCACCTCACGCCACCTCGGGTTATCTCCATTCAAACAGCAGTTTACAGCAAAAGGCACCACGCATGCTAATTCTCCTGCCGAGCCTTGTTGACAGGGGGTTAAAACCGTTACCTAAACCATATTATGCTGTGTGCTGTTAACGGGTTATTATCCGAGTCGCAACCGATCCAGATATCCGGGATAATATGTTTTTCCGTTAAACATTTTCGTAATCCTGAGCTATAAGAACTGGTTTGTGGTCAGGTTTGAGACCAACCCTGCCTATAGATAAGCGGTTCTTATTTCGTTACATTAGTAACTAGATTGCTAATTCTAATACTGGCAAAGCTTTCTTTCCGTCCCCTTCGATCTGAAATCGGATAATTATGAACAAATTTAAGAGATTTGCCCCCAGGTGCAAATTTTCTTTTTTTAGCCCAAGCACACCTATTAGACACCCAACCCCGCTCACAACGTACCGGGTGGGTCGATGCCCATATGATTTATCTTCATATTATGTTTGTGGCAGCTTACAACGTTCGAGGGTTATGTTGCGATAAGCAGTGGAAAGGCACCAATACGCCTCTAGACCCAGCCGGAGCGTGACAAATCCGAGTGCACGCTTGAAAGGGTATAGTCTTAGAAAACAGTAGAGAAGACAATCGAGAAGTCTGTCTCGGCATGTGGTATCAATTCAATCGCAATTAAATATTGACTAAGATACAATTTATAGAAACAAATTAATCTATAGCTCTACTGAGTATAAAGCAAAACATTATTTCTTCATTTCAATATACTGCAATCTAGGCTAAGAGCTGTCCTATCAGGAACTGTCTATAAAATTTAGTCAATTAGCTCTCCCAACAATTATATACTAGTTTAGTGGTCTGTTTAAACGTAAACCCTTCGAATTTAAACACGGGGTTACATAATATCCAATTTCCCTAAATATCTTCGTCCGTCATATGTGCACATTACTATGCATGTTTGTGTTGTGCGTGTTGCAAATGTTTGAAGCGCTGCAGACTGTTAGTTGCTAGCGCTAACTAGCTGGTCAAATTTCCACTAAATGGATGGCTCCCCGTCCGACACCTGCCAAAGTTGGAATACTAGGCATAAGAAAATCCAAAAGAAAGGAACCTACCTGAAAAACGGCTTCGTCGTATACTAGCTATAAGATCGTCACTTTTATGAAGGGAAGGGGAGTAATACGTGAGACGAGAGCATAGCATTCACTATTAGTGAGGGAATTATTGCTAGAAATATCTTTGCATGCTGTGAAACCGTGGTTGCTTGTCCCATAAAGTAGGTTCTAAGGGTACCTTTGAATCTAGCCCGGGCGTGCTGTCCGTACGGAGCTCACATACCCGGTATAGAACATTGCAAAGATGTTCCATATGGGAGTTTACCCCTCTCAAACGGTCGTCTTGACCTGGTCCAAGATCTACCCAAACACAAATCTCCTCAAGAACGGTCTATCACAATGAACTTTTTTTCGCTCAACGCTTGACTCCAACTCTTTTAACTAGACCTGGCCTTCTCAACAATGTTTTGACGAAATAACAGAATGACTTTTTAACATTATTTCAGTATAGTAACAACCTTTTGTGACAAAATTGCATTTAAGATGACCCAGGCAAAAGATGCCTGGTTTCCACCGCGCTACCTACAGGAAACTTCTTTCAACAACTCCCCACACCCGTCCGGGCAACAATCTATGCTCTTATCACATGTCCTCGTATTTTCCCTCTTCTCGCGCCCGCACTATTCTTGTTGCGTTGGTTGTTGTTTGTAAGCGTAATGGTTGCTTCTTCTGACCCGCATAGGCTTGCTGGGTTAATCTCGGTCAAGATAAGGAAGATCGACATATGATTGCTTGGGGCCAGTGGGCTCTCCCTAAAGTTACACATATCTTACATATTTACACTAAAATACCCTTAAACTTAAACTAAATACCACGTTATTTCTAAAACTCGCCGAAATAAAAGCGCTTCCTATACTATGGAATTGTAATACGTAACCGACCGTGGTCAGTTTATGACATCAGCACACCTTACATACTCGCGTGGGTAGGCCACCCGTTTATTTCCCATAAACTCTTAAATAGTGGGATTTGTGGTTTTTTGATCTTCCAAGGCGGATTATACTTGAATACATAGTATAATTTTTCAGTACCACTTTTGGTCTAACATCAACACTCATGACAATGCTCTTTCATACATTTTTCCAATTCTTGGAGCAGCTCTACATATGTTGATAACTATACAAATTCTCCCCAGCATACAATGCAAGAATAAACGTGCTTGTAGGCGTTCAAACAACACTAACCCTATCTACAGATCTAGGCAGAAGTGGCACTTACCACGTTGCTGCATTATATTGCTTTTCTATGGGGAAAGCTTTACCAACATTATGCATTACTACAATTTTTCAGTATAGCAATAAAATTTCTACATCTTAAAAATGAAACTTAAAAAAAATCTATAAAGTATTGCATCTTGCCATTTAGCATATCGACACTACTAGGGATATTTATAAATGTACTGCCAATGATGCGTCGCTTTGGTTCTACATAGATGTATCTTGATGGTTTTAGTAATGTAAGGGCACGAAATGTACGAGTAAATTGTTTGGGAGGGGGGGGGAGGGGAAGGGGGGGGGGGGGGGGGGGGAAGCGAATGCTGGATTATTTTTACGCAATTTATTTTTTATTTTTGTTTTTAAACACGTTCTATTTTTAATAGTCATATTCTTTTTCCACGTGGAAAAATGTGGCGTTTCAAAATTATGATCGTCTTATTAAAGCATCTGAACAGTCAGAAAATTTAATTTAAAGCGGGGATTGTAATATTTTTAGTGTAGAATTGCCAGGCTGATCTTGGATAGTACACCGAAGTTTAGGCATAAAAATGGATTAACTTTATTTTCCTATTTAACTTTTAATTCATAACTAAAAAGCTATATTTCCTACATAAAGGTTCCCCGTCTAGGATAATTATTAATTATGAACAAAGCAACATGAAAACAGCCAAATTTTTTCCTGAGAACTTAGAGATGGTTTTTTGTTCGTTCATCTCTAAGTTGGAAACCGAAACCAGTGAAAAAGAAGCGTCACGAGTGCATAACATAGGATGACTTTATTACCTAACAAATTTTCACAGCTTGTGATTTTTCTAGGCTTTGAACAGGTGTCCCCGATTGTGAGGGGGGCTTCCGAACAATCCTAAGTCAAACGACCGCTAGGCCAGTAAAAAAAAGCGATTTCGTTTGGAAAA
>JARSSU010037348.1:0-13764 GCA_029619165.1 Eurosta solidaginis | reverse complement strand
TTAACCATTATTGAAAACATTCAGTTTTTTTGGTTCTCGGAATTATAGTGATTATTTAGCAAATCCTTCACATCGTAGGAGTTTATACAAATTGTACGTATACCGTTATTGCTTGAAATTGCATCTTTAGTCATCCACCTGCTTTGGATTACGCTTGCTATTCCTACGAAGTGGAGGATTTTCTAAATAATAAAACATAACCAACATTTAATGTTTTCAATAAGAAATGTGGTATTATTATTATTTTGAAGTATTTGGCAATAATCACCTTGTCTGCTGAAATGTTTTGCATAAATATATGGCGAAACAAAATATTTATTATTCAAAAATTCATATCTCAAAAACAACGAAATTCGGCTAATAGGTAGGCTGACCATAAATTTGTATCGACAAAGACTTCGACTTATATTGGACTTTGCAATGACATACACAAGTCCATTTCTTTAGAAAATCCGAAAAAGGCTTATGATGAAAATTCAGATTCAGAATTGCAGAGCTGTGCGAATATTAAAAAAACCAAGTTAATATCTTAAGAACCACCACATGAAAAAACCTGTTAAGGCAACATATTTGTTGAGGCAACAGAAAAGGCTTATGATGAAATTCAGATTCAGAATTGCAGAGCTGTGCGAATATTAAAAAAAACCAAGTTAATATCTTAAGAACCACCACATGAAAAAAACCTGTTAAGGCAACATATTTGTTGAGGCAACAGAAAAAAAATCTGTTGAGGCAACTGAAAAACCCGGTTGCCTCAACAAATTCGCGATCTGTTGCCTCAACAGAAAAATGTTCAAACAAAGCCAACATTGCGGATCTCATCCATCCGTCAGCCTATCCGTCCGAAGGCTCATCCTCACATGTATTTTTGCAATAACTTTTATTTTAATATACATATATATTGTGATAAAATTTGGTATACCACTTCTGCTGGCCTCGAGAAAGATTTCCACTAAAAATGGACGTCATCGGTTTGTAACCACGCCCACTTTTTATATATCAAATATTTCCCATAAATTTAATTCTTTAATATTTCAATATTTCTCTATAGATAGAAAATATGCGTACCAAATCTCGTCCCTGTAGCTTTTACCGTTCTAAAGATATCGCGTTCTAAAGGCGTCAAAAATTGTTTGTTCCTATTTATCGGCAATTGAATTCCATAAAATTCAAGCAATATTTTTTCACTTATTTTTTCAACTGTCAAGAACTTTGTCAAAAATTAATCGATTCTCATGATTTTTTCTTTGAAATGTTCGTTATTACTTTCTCTTTCAGATTAATAGCATGCAACTTTTTTTTAAATTTTTTTATCATTTAGTAAAAATTTATGACTGTTTTCAAAATTTAATATCTCAAAAAAGGTTATTTTTAGTTTGTTTAAACTTTTTCTATATTTTATGAACAACTCAAATTTCAACTTGGCTAAATGCCAGTTTGCCAAATTTCGTTGTTTTCAAGATATGAATTTTTTGAAAAATAAACATTTTTTCGCCATATATTGATGCAATACATATCAGTAGACAAGGTGATCATTGCCAAATACTTCAAAATAACAATAATATCACATTTATTATTGAAAACATTAAATTTTTTTGTTTCTCGGAATTACAGTGATTATTTAGCAAATCCTTCACATGGTAGGAGTCTATACAAATTATACGTATAGCGTTATTGCTTGAAGTTGCATATTTAGTCACACACCTGCTTTGGATTACGCTATTCCTACGAAGTGGAGGATTTTCTAAATAATAAAACATAACCAACATTTAACGTTTTCAATAATAAATGTGATATTATTATTATTTTGAAGTATTTGGCAATGATCACCTTGTCTGCATAAATATATGGCGAAACAAAATATTTATTATTCAAAAATTCATATCTCAAAAACAACGAAATTCGGCTAATAGTTAGGCTGACCACAAATTTGTATCCAAATTGAAACTCCAAATTATGCCGCAGGATCAGAGGTTATGGAATTGGTCAGCTCTCCTAGCATAGCACCCGAAAGCAATCATTTTTCGCCATCTTCGGAATTTAGTTTGGATGCAAAAAGACGAAAAAAATATTTATTATGTTATTTGGCATTTGCATGAATAAAGAAATTAATATGTGTTTTTTTTTAAATTTTATGTTATATTTTGGGTGGCTTCTTCTCTAGCGATGGTTTTAAAAGTACTCTTCCATAGCTCCTCAAAGGAGTAATGCTTTGATAGTACTTTCTTAAGTAATCTCCTGTAGATACTATATTAGGTAATCCATCGAGGGTGGTTTAACGAGTACTCTTTTGCTAGTATTCAAGGAGTAATGTTTTGAGAGCAGTTTCGCAAGTAATCTCTTGTCGGTACTCCACGGAGTAATATTTCAGGAGCAGTTTAGAGAGTACTGTTGCGCAGATACTCCATAGCGTAGTTTTTCTGGAATACTTTGGTATATGATCCTCTGTGCGTGCTCCATGGAGTACTACAGTCAAAATACTTTGGAAAGTACCCTCACGTATGTACTCTACGGAATACTCACAAACAAAGCGAGAGTGGGATCACCTACTCCTCTCCTAGGACATCGCAATGTTTATTGGAGCACATTTTTTGTATGAATACAGATTAATTTTGGAGCACTCCTATACTCCTAAAGAAGTATTCCTTACACTATTTATGGACTACTGGCGTTTTTTGAAGGGTAATCACATTAGAGGGCAGCAGGATGCAGTCCTTATCATAGATGCCACTGGAAAAAAACGGTAAAAAAACGGGAATTATTGGCATACTTTTTTTTCATTTTAACCCACCCAGTCAAAAGTTACTGGGGTGGTAGTGCTATATGGGCATCAAGTTAGCATTACCAGGGGTTATTGTTCAAAAAAGTCGAACGGTAAATTTTTCGTTTCCACGGCGGAAAACGGTAAAAAAAACGGGAATTATTGGCATACTTTTTTTCATTTTCACCCACCCTCTCGCAAGATCCTAGGGCGGTAGTGCTATATAGGCATCAAGTTAGCACTACCCGGAGTTATTTTTTAAAAAAGTGGAACGGTAAATTTTTCGTTTCCACGGTGAAAAGCGGTAAAAAAGCGGGAATTATTGGCACACCTTTTTTTCATTTTCACCCACCCACTCAAAAATTACTAGGGTGGGAGTGCTATATAGGCATCAAGTTAGCATTGCCAGGGGTTATTTTTTAAAAACGTCGAACAGTAAATTTTTCGTTTCCACGGCGAAAAACGGTAAAAAACGGGAATTATTGGCATACTTTTTTTCATTTTGACTCACCCACTCAAAAGTTACTAGGGTGGTAGTGCTATATAGGCATCAAGTTAGCATTACCAGGGGTTATTTTCTAAAAAAGTCGAACGGTAAATTTTTCGTTTCCACGTAAAAAACGGTAAAAAACGGGAATTATTGGCATAATTTTTTTTCATTTTCACCCACCCACTCAAAAATTACTAGGGTGGCATATCGGCATCAAGTTAGCACTACCAGAGGTTATTTTTAAAAAAAGTCGAAAGGTGAATTTTTCGTTTCCACGGTGAAAAACGGTAAAAAAACGGGAGTTATTGGCATACTTTTTTTATTTTCACCCACCCACTCAAAAGTTACTAGGGTGGTAGTACTATATAGGCAACAAGTTAGTACTACCAGGGGTTATTTTTTTTTAAAGTCGAACGGTAAATTTTTCATTGAAAAACGGTAAAAAAAACGGAAATTATTGGCATATTTTTTTTTCATTTTCACCCACCCACTCAAAAGTTACTAGGGTGGTAGTGCTATATCGGCATCAAGTTAGCACTACCAGGGGTTATTTTTTTAAAAAGTCGCATGGTAAATTTTTCGGTGCACCGTGGAAAACGGTAAAAAAACGGGAATCATTGGCATACTTTTTTTCATTTTCACCCACCCAATCAAAAGTTACTAGGTTGGTAGTGCTATATAGGCATCAAGTTAGCACTACCAGGGGTTATTTTTTAAAAAACTCGAACGGTAAATGTTTCGTTTCCACGGTGAAAAACGGTAAAAAAACGGGAATTTTTGGCATACTTTTTTCATTTTCACCGACCCACTCTAAAGCTACTAGGGTGAAAGTGCTATATAGGCAACAAATTAGTACTACTAGGGGTTATTTTTTTAAAAAGTCGAATGGTAAATTTTTCGTTTCCACGGTGGAAAACGGTAAAAAAACGGTAAGGAGTGGGTTTTGTCGAAGGCTGAGGTAGCACTCAGTCAATCCAGGGTTAAGTAGAGGTTCCAGTAGCGGCGGTTGCAGGTGATGACGCTGTCCCAGTGGCGGCGGCGGGGGACCTGCGAGGAATGAATAGAATTGTGGTTAGTGCCTGTCCGCTAGCTGGACACCACCGCCTCCATGCCCGCACGATGGCAGGGCTGGACGCGGAGTTGTACCAGCCGGAACTCCGTAGGCCGATCCGTGGCCTGAGGGGAAGTGCACCTTACGGCACAGCGGTAGCCCCTTTAGCTGCTGGACCGGTCTACGGCCGGAGCCGAGGCGGAGGGGAAAAGGGCCGGATGGTCATAAGGCGGCGAACCTCCCCCTCCCTTAGCTGGGACACGGGTGAGAAAACCATAAAGGCGACAACACGTTGTCCCCGCAAGCAAGGGTGACCCGTTCCCTGACAGCGCCCCCTTCCACGCCGTGGTGTGGTTGGCTCACTTGCTTTTAGTGCTGGCTTGCTAGCTGAACACCACCGCCTCCAAGCTTGCACGTTGGCAGGGCTGGACGCGGAGTTGTACCAGCCGGATCCGTGGGCTGAGGGGAAGTACGCCTTGACGGCACAGCGGTAGCACCTTTATCCGACGAATCGCCCAACTGCCTGAGCCAGGAATGAGGGGAAGGGATCTGTTGGCCGAACGGCGGCCGAACTCGTTCGCTGGACATCGCTCACCCCGTGGTCGCACACTAAGGTAAGGTGCCGGGAGGCGGTGCACCAGCTAGGTCCTTGCCGGTTCGTAGGCTGCGAGGAGAAACTGGGCCCGAAGGCACCACGCTACGCAGCTGTAGAACCGGGTCGGCTGGAGCCTTAGCTGAAAGGAAGGGGCGGGGTAGCCGTAAGGCGGCGAGCTTACTTAGCTGGGACACGGGCGAAAAACCCATAAAGGCGACAGCCCGTTGTCCCCCGCAAGCAAAGGGTGACCAGTGCCAAGGCAGCCTCCCTTCAATTCAGCTGGTCAGGAGGAGTGACTGGGTTGCTTAATAAAGCAACCACTTCCTCTGACTAACCTGCGAGGAATGAAGTGACAACAGCAAATGCATTCTATTTTATACTGCTTCTGCTATGATGCGAGTGAGAAATGAACCGCTAATTGGGTATTTCAGTTTGCCATTTACTGTGAATTGGCGTACTGTGTGCATATTATTGTTATCGCCAAATGCTATCGCATGCATTGGTATGTAGCTGCTGCTGTTGGCTACCTGTTAATGTACTATGTATGTATACTCTCAAGCGTAGGTGAAAAAGGGTTAGAGGGGGGGTCTCAGGCGTAGGAGGAAAAAGGGTTACAGTGGGGGTCATACTAATGTAACGCTACGTTACAGTCCCCCTCCCACTTCGGTAGAAGGAAAGCTGCTGTGAGGAACAGGAGTATCACGCCTGGCCTGGTCTAGCGGTTGTATGTGTGCCGTTATGCCGGCTTTGCCGGTGTGTACGCGTGCATCGTTTATTAATATTTTTCTTCCCATAAAATATACAGAGTCATTCCACTTATACGTAACAAAGTTGATTCAGAAAAAAAATGTTTACATATCAGGTTTAATTACAATTTCATTGTTCTTAAACTAACAGAATATTTAATTTTAAAATAATGCGAAATTCATGAATATTATAAATAAGTTGCCATCCTTCTTCTATTCTTGACATACTGGCGTTGTTCTCATCTACCTCGTGTTGTGATTGCAATGTGGCCATTCGGTATTCGGTAATATATGTGCGGGATGTGGTACCCTTTGTATTCTGACTCGGTTGACTGGCCACTGGTACTGCTCCCTCCGTGTGCACCCGCTCTAACGTCGCTTTATTTCGCCGAAGTTTATGTCTGCTGAAGATGCTTTGTACCCTCTTGCTGACTGCATTTACTGCAAATGCCATTTGTGGAGTCTCCTACTCCCATGTGCGGTAGTTGCTCAGGAACGGTGATAACGCTTTCCGCCGAACTGCTGTCCATTGTCGTTGGGAAAAGTTTTCGGACAACCAAGTCGGTAATAAGACCTGGGGGGCGGGAGCGCATTGCATATCGCGTTCGGCGCTTTTTTTCGGTAATCTTCATTGACATTGTCTGTTTTGTACTAGCCGGGTAACGAGGGTAGAAGCGTTGCTTCAGCGGTCGGTTATGTTACGAATGGTCGGCTGCGGTAATTGGGCTACCGGTTTTGCTCAATCGCTTCTCGGTGGTTCTCCGGTTTTTGACCATTGTTCACATGATCCCGGCTGGTCATTTCACATAGTGTGTCTAGCTCGGCTGATCTCCTGGTCAAGGTGACTTCTAACGGCTGGCCATCTAGCGTGAGGGTGATCCCCCTTTCCCGTAGAAAGTCCATTCCTAAGAACATCCGTTCTGCCAGGTTCGGGATGACGGACATCATTGTTTTAGATAGTTCGCCCTTGGTACGTAATCTTTGCTGGGTACGAATTCGAGCTATAGACACACGTCTGATCTGCCAATTGGACGCTCCGCCTGTGAAGATGTGGTTTGATGTTGTTTCATCTCCAGGTGGTTTCGTATTGCACTCGTCGACGTATGAGAGGGTTGGCGCAGGTGACTACTAGCGCGCGCACGCTCATTCCCTCGATGGTTATCGGTATGTAGAGACGGTCATCTACTTGCATTTAGGCAGCGGGATTGCAGGCTGTTGGTTCCATATACTCTGTGGCCGCACAAATAATGCTTGGCGGCTTCCTCTCACATAACCTGACGCATCCTGGATGTCCGGTGTATTGGTTAGTCGAAGGGCATAGGCAGTCCCTGGAGAGGATGTTGTCTTGTCCACACCTGAAGCAGAAGATTCTCCAGCGGTCCCTGCATTGGAAGCGGCGGTGTTCGCGTTCCTTGCAGCGCCAGCAGCACTCCTTGTATCGTCACTCCGTTTGAAAATGATACAGGCTGTGGATCGCCACTTTGCCCTGTTTCGCTTCCTCGATTTTTAGCAGCTCATTTCTTCCGTTATTTCCTGGAGCTCATCGATCGTCTCAAACGCGCTGCGCTTGACGAAGAGGCGGTATTCACACGCACAATGAATAGTTTTGTTCTGTCTTCTTAACTGAAATACCACTTTTATCGCTTTCTTGTTGTCTTTTGCTGCTTTTATGCCCTACATCTTGCATCCTTTCCCTCGAAGAAGTTTAGGGTTACAGTGGTAAATGCATCATTAGACAATTTTTTCGTGTCTTCTAGTGAGTCAACTTACAACTTGCTCACAAATAGAATTTAAAAACCACTGATTCCTGAATACCCAATTTTGTTTTTCACACTTTGACTAGAACTAGATACATCACAAATAACTTAGAAAGTATCCACTCAGTATCAATGTATATGGCAATGATCTCATTGTTTCATATAACGTTTTTGTACATTATAAAAATACGGAACATGAATCCAGATCCTGCGTACTAGTAGAAAATTTTAGCGCGCGAAGCTGTGTGCATCTCTTGTATTTGGCCATATTAAGGTTTCATATGATGGCCTCTATGCCCTCCGCTAAACCCACTCGCTAACCCACGTACTGAAAAGAAGAGCAGGAACAAAAGTTTCAGAAGAACACTAAACTAAACATCAATGTCAGATTATGATTTTCTGCATTGAACAATTGTCTAAGTCCTGACAATTAAAACTCTTCCGCCAGTAGACAAAATCCCCGAAAAAAAGACAGTTCTAGTTCCAATTCCTATAATTATTACAGTTATTGTAAGTCCCAGATAATACGGGGTGTAAGAAACATTTAATCTCTGAGTACTTGGTCGAAAACTCATCCTAGTCTGCTTCATTGGCTTTGTACATTAATCGAAAGTATTTATCGTTAATGATGACATATTTCTAATTTCACTTCAATTTCATGTATATACTGAATAATCGTGTATTTCTAGATTTAAGTATTATTAATTGGCATGCACTTAATACTTCCCGAACTCGAAAAGCTTCATAGTATTACTTCGCTAAATCTAATGCAAACTCAGAATCTTGCCTGAAATATTGGGCTCTGTAGGGTACGTCTAGTTGAGGTGTAGGGAGTCGTGGCAACTTCAAGCATTTTCTATAAGAAACAGAAGATTATTGTTGTAGTTGATCATTACGACGAACATTATTTATCTGTATGTAGTCAAACGCCCTCCTAGTTTTCAACCTTTTTATTCACCTTAATAATCAAAACGCTTTTCTCAGTACTTGTTTAGATTTGAGTTGTCGAGTAGTTTGAGTCGCCATATAGACGTAGTGGAACTTTATCGAATAAATCGGTTAAATAGTCTACTAAGCAGAAATTAAGAGGGTCACTATGCTTTTTATTTCCGACATATTTCTAGTTCTAAGCATTTAAGTAAATTCTTAGCGATAATATTTATCTTCCCGTAAGTATAAATTTCCATTTGTATTATGATACGAATGACTCTTATTTCACATTGCTTCATCTTTTGTGTAATGGTCGTTCAACTAATAGCATATTCGCAATAAATATGTTTGTGGGTATCTAATTACATTTAGCATATATAAATTCCCTAGGAGTAATAAATAATTATTAAATAGAGAAAAAAACAATGGTTATCGCTACAATTGATGGGTAGAATCCTCAAGATCAAATCAGGTTTTGGAGGGGGGAGGGGGGGGGGGGAGGGGGAGTTACCACAAAGCGAGGATCGTGACGTCGCCTCGGAGACATGGTAATATCGCTACACGTACGTAGTCAACCTGGATACAATTCGAACATCCACGAATTGTGTGTCTAGCCCTATCATCTATGTCAAACTAGTAGATGGGCTTATTATTCCAAACGCAACAGTTATTTTTCATCGAATATGCTATCTTCTTTTTGTTATCAGTATAAATGAGCTTGATTATAAAGCCATATAGAATCATTGAATGTGTCATCTAAAACAGGCGGAAAAGCAAATCGTCCATACTACCCACCAATTGTCTTGTAATTAGCTCACCAATTGGAAGACAATTGTGAGAATCATGAAATGTGCTAAAAATCTATAAATCATTTATCAATGAATAATATCGGCTCTAACTTTTGTCTGAATCTGAAAGTTGCACGATCTATCGAACTTATAATAATGGATAATATGCCACCTGTGCAATAGAGTATGGGAGCTATGGGGGTGTGTTTTGCATGTGGATCGTGGGACTAGCCTATCTAGTGGGTTAAGTATGATTACCTTGAGAATACTAAAAGGTGTAATATAACGAGTGTTATACTTCATATAACAGCCGAAAATCGGAAACAAAAAAAATTGCAGGCATTACATCAGGAAAATCTGGCTATCTAGTTAGCTGATGTGGATCAGACGACTATGCTGTTTGGCTACATGATGCTGATAATAAGATCGCACTGGCCACAATACTATTTGCTAATAAGTGATACATAGAATCATACTTGAACAACAGTCCGTTTTAGGAGGTTAGGATTAAAGAGTGTTTCTTGGGCTTCTTAGAAAGAATTGTTTCCGCGATAAGTGAGGTCATCCTGACTCTAAAGTACAAAGAACATTCTGCTGCTGCGAGCCTTTCATGCCTCAGGTGTAAAATCAGCTGAGTAACTAAAAATCAGATGATTAAACCATAAGCGACTTAAGGAAAGATAAAGGGAATGCATAAGGATTACCACACAATGTTCGTACTAATTGAGTACAGACCAATGATTAATAAATTTAGGTGTTTCTCAAAAAGTGAAAATAAAGGGCAGAATTGAAATATCAACAAGTGCTGACATGCTTCGCATTAGAATGCGGAAAAGTTGAGTAGATTCTAAGCGGAAAGTGTCAAGTCAAAAACGAATAATTGGAGGAGCCATGTGATTCCAGTCATAAAACGATACTGTTCCTGGCAGGCCTCAGTATCCTTGTTACAACATCCGTGATCAAGCAAAACCGACTATTTTACATTAGAATCAGTACAACATAGCTCTAAAAAGGTTGAATGCTTTGCAATGATACATATAGTTTTTTTAGGGAACCAAGACAGTCAACGAATTACAATAAATGTTTCTTTTTTCCCTGACTACTACGTGTAATTAAACGAAATAATAGCTGGTTGAAACAATAACATGTTCCTTATAATCACCTATCATTGGAGTGCAAAATTTTGTTCATCGCAGTTTTTCATTTCATGATAATCGCTAGAATCGTATATACCAAAACAAACACATCTTAATCTAGAATATAATTGAATATTACCTAATAAAATTGAATTGCTCGTTCGGTTTTTTTTAATCCTGATTATATATATACTGAGGTTCTGAGTTGCGGAAAACTATCACTTAGTGAAGCACTATCGGATAAGCGTAAGTTTAACAGAAAATATACATCAGGTAAGAGACGACTAGGAATAACAAATCAACGTCTGGCCTACAGGTCTCTATCGGCTGTCTATGGTAAAGAACATTCATCAGCCTTGATTCTTCATGTAGATGGATGGAGGGTTGCTGAACCAAATATTTATTAAACTCGTTCTCCAATTATGCGTACGATGCCTACCAGACGGAGTAAGTATTGGGCATGCTGAGGTAATTGTGTGTTGAAATAGGAGGCTAACGAGTACATGTACTAAATTATATTTCCAGATAGGAATTGCATGTTATGTAACATAATCATCTATATTTACAAAATAGCGATTCTCTAGAGCATAAATAAGAATTATATATATAATCAAATATTGTAGTAGTAAATTGTGTCAAATTGTCGCACTATCGTTTATCTCGATAGTGCCACGATACGGAGCTCATTCTGGATTTTTAGGGTTTATAAGCGATATACTAACTCTTCTTTACAGGCGAAAACATTTCTTACTAAATTTGAAAATATGTTATAGTATTACAAAACTATATAGTAAAATCGCTTCAGGCGCCCAAGAAGTTCATGACTGAACAGGTTATATTTCCAAGTATATTTATTGAACTTAAACGGCAAACTAGAGGCGAGTAGCCAAAAGACATCGTGCAAAACGCCTTTTTAAACCAAGCTGTACCCTCTCTCTTACGACTTACTGATCGAGAGTTTTAACTATTGGATTGTAATAGTGGGTATTATACTACTACTAGAGTATATCATTAATATGTTCTCTCAGAATCTAAAGTATTATGTTTCTGGGCATAAGAGACTGCATTAATCATATAGTATTCGATATTTGGAATTATCACTTTTTCATTTCTACGTCACCAAAACTATATCATTTGCTCACCAAGGTATATGAATGCGTTGTAAATCTGTGAAAAAAAACGCTACTCGAATTAATTTTACAGCTTGACTTGTTGCTACTAAATTGAACGGGTAATTATTAGTCAGCTGCAGCTAATTAGAGGTTTAAAAAATATTGACGTCCAAATGGGCTAAATATAAGCATTTTGAACGTGACGAAGAACTCTGTTTTTTTCGAAGTTACGTTTCAGTACAGAGGGAGATAATAATCGATATTTATTTTTACAAAAGCTATGACTGGGTTTGGAACACATCACCAGATCCTAAATCCTGCGCATGTTGATTTTAAAACACAACAATGGCAGATCAGCATGATATTAAGGGGTAGAATTAGTGATAAAACTTCTTACATATATAATTAGACAACAAATACTGCATTAACTATCGTGCTACATGACTTTATTTCGATTGGGGTATATCTCAAAATTCCATAAAGGGCGTATGCTTAGTATTTGCGTTCAAAAAGCATATAAAAATACCAGTCGGGTAACGGCTGGTAGCTGACGTGACCATGCAGAAGGAGACGAGTTTTACTGTAGCCACAAGTTAGGAATCGTATGTTAGACTTTGAGGCTTAGTACTTTCAAATTTGGCAGATCGAATAGAAGCTAACAAACTTATCAAATTGTCCTTACAGCTCTGTCGGATCAAGCCACTCTACACGATCAATTAGTGCGCGCTATACTTGAAATAGGAAGTAGAAATTAACATCTATCTTACTATATTTGTACATCAACTAACGTTTAACATAAGTAAACTTAAATAAACTCAAATTACGGCATTGATACCATAAATTGTCATCATATAATACTACCCTATTATCATTTCTTTCTATCTTTTTTTTTGCACACAGTGTTTAAAAGTTCATAATATTATTATTTTTTTTTTTTGGTATATAAAAGTTAATTAGAGTTTTATACTAGCTATAGAAATAAGTCTAAACATTTCAACGATAAACAACCTGTTGTTTAAAAGATACAGACTCTCAAGAAGAATTTATCTAGCTATCTCTCTCGGTGCATAATAACCTAATCGTTAACGGAACTCTATCGGCTTACACTCTGAATTGACTTGGCATCCTCGGATATAAAATTGAATTCGTACTAGAGTATAACATAATCGCAATGTATGACAATTTAATTTTTTTAATATTTAGGATAAAAAATTTAATTAAGAAACTTTTTAAATAATATTTTATAATGAAAATCATTATAATAACAGTTAGTCAATTGCATGCTATGTTGAAATCGATACCAGGTAGTAACTATATTCTGAATCAATGCAAAAGTTGCTACACAAGTAGTCGATTGTAAAAAGAGGCATATTCAGTATCAGGAACCTTTCAGGAAAATGAAAATGTTATATTAACTTTGTCACGAATCTCAAAATTGTAATTTCTTAAAGGAAAATAGATAGACCCACCATAAGTATACCGAAATGATCATGAGGATGAAGAGCTGAGTTGATTTAGCCATGTCCGTCTGTCTGTTTGTATGCAAACTAGTCCTTCAATTTTTGAGATTTCTTGATAAAATTTGGTGAGCGGGTATATTTAGGTGTCCGATTAGACATTTGTCGGAACCGGCCTGGATCGGACCACTATAGCATATATCCCCACCGCACAACCTAATTTTGTCAGAAAAATAGGATTCTTTTTTCATATCTTCCTCAATTCATCAGATTGAAGCTTCAAACTTCTATACATATGTGCTTTCGTATATTGCACATATTGTTGTCTGAGAAAATGGATGAGATCGGTCGTATATATAGCATATATTCCCCACAACAATTGTTCAGATAAGAAGCTTTTCGTAATTACTGCCCAATTTTAACAGCTAGAAGCTTCAAATATCAGCAAATGATTATTATCTGGAAAAATCATAGAGATTGTGGTATATACATATATTATATACCCCATATAAACTGTCATTTCTGTCCCCTTTTTAACGGCTAAAAGCTTCAAATTTCATCAAATACTTACATTTACGTTATATATTGTTGAGAGAAGTTAGTCATAGCTATTTTATGCAGACCACAAAAAACGTGAATCTTGCATCCTCACACACAAACTACCTATCTATTTTTAAACGGTTTTATTTAGCTTGGCTCTGTGTAGCGGTCGGCTATTGATAGTCATAAGTAAAACCAACTGAACCTAAATCAGGTTATGCTCGGCTCACATTTTTTAGATATTTCACGACAATATGAGCGAGCGCCTGGCAAAATCAGCGCTTGTTTATTTTGAATTGTCTGCACCATATGTTATCACTGCAGACGAGAAAATAAAAAGAATCTCGCTCTGTCGTACATTGAAACGATCGTTCGAAGAATAAGTTTTCAAAATTAAGCAC
>JARSSU010037344.1:0-22084 GCA_029619165.1 Eurosta solidaginis | reverse complement strand
GCAAAATGGATCTAACTTGTTAATGGTATTCACGCAGGCACGTTCAGCTTGAAATAGGACGATGTAGCTGAGTGGTATAGGCAATATAGAGGATGCCGTCCAAGGGGTAAACACAGCAATTTTTCTCTGTGTATATTGCCTTTAATACTATCTCAGCTGATTGTGCGTTTATGCGAACACTCTTGGTCCCCTCAACTCACGGCAGTGTAGTGTTGTGTATACAAGAAAACTCTGGTAAGTGACTTGATTTTATGGTCAGTAACGCTGGTTGTACGTCTATAAACCTAAAGATGTGGTTCAATTATTACACTTAGTGTTTAGTGTTTCTAAAGTATTGCGTGACTTGTGATACATGTGCAGTTGAAAGTGTTGTTGCAAGAAATTGCCGAAACACTACATACAGTGAAAAAGTGGGGTTATGTTGATTTGTGCCGCTGGCTGCAATATTGCTCGAAATATGCGCTACAGCAACAGATACTACATCACAAAGACTTAAGATAAATCTGTGTGACTTAATTGCCACACATACGTATAATTATCTGGTTTTATTTAATAAAATCGCGATATGTACGCCGAGAAGTTAGTATCAAGTAAATTCCCTACTTGTGTGCAAAACACACGAAACATTGAACTCAACCACGTACCTTTGTGACTTTGTTTGAACCGCTTCGTTTTTGTTTGCTGGTGTACTGCTTGTCGCTTTGCAAACAGACTCAGGTGTGCTAACTGCTAAGCTTTTGAAACGCTTTGTGTGGTGCTGCTACGGCTAGCTTTTGAAACGCTTTTGGTTATATTGCGTGCCTCCTTTGAACTGCTCAGCGTGTGCCAACTGCTAACTTTATTGAACGCTTTTGTGGTGGTGCTGCTAACGTGGTAGCTGTGACGCTTTTGTGTGGTTCTGCTACGGCTAGCGTTTTGAATACACGCTTTTGGTTATAGATGAATACTTTGAAACGCTCAGTGGTGCCACCTGCTACTTTTGAGACGCTTTTGTGTGTGGGCAGCTGACTGCTAGCTTTTGAAACGCTTTTGGTTATAGAGTAATTACTTTGAAACGCTCAGGTGAGGCTGTGTTTATCAGTCGTCGCTGGTATTCAAGTTCGTGTCTGTAATTATTCCGGCGTAACGTAGTCACCATGAAAACCTACTGGGGCTCGATAGCTCAAGGAGTGGTCCAAGGGGTTTTTGGCGCTCGTTGGAAAACAGTAAAAAAACGCTAGACAAGAACACACAGCAGTAGTAAATTCAAGAATCTGACAATTTAATTATTTGCACTTTCAGAGCTAACTCACAATATATACAAAAGCTAATCCAGTTTAATTAATTATATATATATATATGTTAAAGTAATGCAAACAGAAGAAATCTTACCTAGAACAGGGCTGATGGCTGCGTGATCGCGGAGCTTTCCAAAAAGAAGTGACAAGAGTTTCTTTCTTTGTACAACGCGTTCACCTTCAATTCCGTCGAAAAGCGTTTTGGAGGGGTATAGAACGAAAGTTCAATTGGAAAGTTAAGTGGAAAGTCGCGCACCAACACTACACATAACGCCTGCACGGACATATATAGGCGTTGGTGTTAGTGCGCGAAAGTAGATAGAAGCAAACACAAATAGTTTTACATTAGGCTGGTCTATTGGCAGTGCTCATTCTGGGTTTAGCTTGGTGGCCTAAACAATACTTGTTTGTTTGGGTTGAACAAACTGTACGTCTCGCTTTCAAAGCTGTAACCCACCATG
The DNA here is from genome assembly GCA_029619165.1 of Eurosta solidaginis. Classification (NCBI taxonomy): domain Eukaryota; kingdom Metazoa; phylum Arthropoda; class Insecta; order Diptera; family Tephritidae; genus Eurosta; species Eurosta solidaginis. The sequence continues at coordinate 20,346 of JARSSU010037344.1, read as the reverse complement.
ATACATTCTATAGATTTTTGGCTTAATTTGTGCCCTGTTTCTCCTTTGGAATATGAACCATAGCGATAGATCGAAAGACTCGAAGTGCTTTAGTACTGGCTTTCTTCCGGACCCAATCTCATCAGGGCTATGGTTATCGCCTCTACACGGTACAAGGTTTGGGCAAGTAGGCCGCGGTTGCAGCGGATTCCGCCCAAAACGTTCATCCAACCACTATCGATTAGCATGCACTCGAATACGCTCTACTAGCGTGCTGTTCATTCTTTCGGCCACACCATTTGCTCTGGAGCATACGAAAGCTAGTTTGGTGAATAATTCCGCTCTGCCCTCAAAGTTTGTTAAAATTCTCATTTACGTATTCTTTGCCATTGTCTGTGCGTTTAACTTTTATATTTTTTTGAGCATTGATTTTCTGCATGGCTTTTAAAAACATTTAAACTTTCAAATACATCAGATTTGTGTTTCATGGGATAAGCGAAAACCTTTCGAGAGTAATCGTCTACAAAACAAACTAAAAACGGGCACCATATAAGGATCTTATATGCAAAGGTAGCACATCAGAGTGCACTACTTTCCAGAAAAGCACTGGATTATGTTCTATGTTTTTATTAGGCTTTGTGTCTGTTTTCCTTTTATGCACACAGTGCACGGTTCAGCATTCGTTTTATTAAAATTAATGCCAACACTAGACTTCTGCACTTTATCCAAAGAGATATTACAGATATGCCCCATTCGGCGGTGCCATAGATTTGGATTACTTTTTGCAAGGAATACTTTATTTTCCTATCGTTTTCTACTCAGTTTAGTCGATACAAATATTATGGATCGAAGCTGTTGCCATAACTTTATTGCTTTTATTATAAATTTTGCATGTTTCGCCTTCAAATAACACTTTATTGCCATTCTTTTTCATTGACGAATCGACAAGAGATTTGCACACAAATTTGGAACGTATTCCACCATTTTGACAGTTGCTTTGTGATTTCTTTTTCTACAGAGAGATTCACTTCTCTCGCACACTCAACATAAAGTTCATTATTATTCGCAACGACAATTTTTTTGTCTTTAACATCGTGTATTTTGTTTAATAGTGAGTAGTATTAGTCATGTGGTGCTGTGCACCACTATCAATATACCAACTTTCACAAATGTTGTTTTTGATTTTTTTGTCAATGTGGTTGTTGTTATTTTCTTGACTGTTCGTCTTCATTGCAAACAGAACCTCTTCTCTTTCGTTTGGTTTTCTGCAATTTTCTGCAGCGATTCTTCTTTTAGTTTTGTTGGAACAATTTCTAGAATTAAGTCCAGTGGGCTTTAACACCTGCGACATTGAAATTTGGTAAAGCTTTTCTTAGGCTTTCAATATAGAGCTTTTTCCCTATCAACACTATCAAATTTTGCGTCTTGAAGGAGTAAATCTTTACCATATCTATGGTTAGTTTCTCTTTAGAATTTTCGACTGCCATTACCAATAGCCTGAAGTCGTAAGGCAATCCATCTAACATTAATGAAGCAGCTAACCTGCATTTCTCACCTTCAGTGCAATCATGACGATGTCGTTTATATATTACTGCAAGGAATCATGACTTTCAAGCCTAATATTAACTAATTGTTTAGCAGCTCTACTTTTCTGGTTAGTCCAGTATCTTCATACGCGTTCATAAGTGCGATCCATGCTTCCTTAGCTGTTTGGCACTCGCAATGTGTCCAAAATTGCTAGATCAACCAGAAGCGTGATCTCATCCAAAGCACGTTCGCTCAAGTCGACGTATTTATCGCTTGCAATACCTTGTTCGACCACTTTCCAAACTCCTTTAATTACGAGACAGGATTTTGCTTGTCGCTTCCATACATCGAAATTCTCCCTGCCACGCAGCCTTTCCAAGTGAAATGGCGCAGGTAAAGTCGAAGAAGACAACATTTTATCGCGAAAACTTTTTGCCCGTATTAATTAATCACGTGGCATAAGGCCCATAACCTGTTGTGTTAAAGTTTTTATTGTTCTTTGGATCTATGAGTGTATGTATATCTATATTACAGGGTTGTAATAAATGGTACAGAGTGCATGAGTATCTAAAAGTGAATTAGAGTATCGTTCCTTTAAAAGAATATGGAACCAAAAGTAAATTGTACTTAATATTCTAAGTAAATTTTCAAATTAGTCTGTAAGAATTGTAATCCAAAGGCTTAAACAATAAACATTAAAAACAATGAGCAATATGTATTTAAGTCTACTTGTAGATGATATCTTCAGCCTACGACTTTATTGGTTAATTGGTTAATTTTGAATATATAAAATTAGATTGTTATGGTAATATACAAAAAGTGTATGAAAAAATTTTAATGTAAATTTACCAAAAATTTGGCGAGAGATGGAACGTTTCAAGGCCGGGTCGAATTTCTATCAGAACGAAAAGAGCGATCTGGTAACCATATTCAGAGAGCAGTAAAATTCCAAAGGCAAGTCGTCTATGTCATCTTAAACGGAGGCAGCGTTGAAGCACCCAACGAAGGTGATATGTTTTCAATAATCCACGGTTTGTAGGGGGAGATCGTACACATTTTTTTCACTTTTAGACCTTAACTAAAGAAAAAGTATAACTTTTCCAGACAAGTATTAAGTGCAATAATATTGTATGGTAATTCTCTAAATAAAAATAGAAACCTGTTCTTGAAACTTGTAGATGTGTGTAAAAAATAGCATATAAGCATTCGCTTGTACGGTAGTCGCAGTTGGAAACGTCTCGGTACTACACAATTTCATATGGGAAGGGATTGTTGATGAAATCATTATTGGAGTGAACTTCTTAATCGACAAATGCATCAAGATCGACATGCAAGGTAAGAGAGTGCAATATAAGAACATGGGATGCGCCATATTTCTATGCAAATGCTACAGAAGTGAACGAGTGCTGGAAGAGAGAAGAAAGTCAGCTAATACCACCAAATCGGAGGCAGTAATCTGGGCAAAGTTGAGCCAGATTATGAGACAAATTACGGGTTGTAGAGGCAGGGAATAAATCAACACCAAATATACTTGTAGGAAAAACCCTGGCTATGACAAAACAAGACGGGCGTATAACGGTTAGTCTACTAAATGAGTTCAAATTACAAATAACTCTCGCTAAAGGAGCTATATTGGGAAGATGCCAAGATGCTGAAGTAGTTATTAACTGTAAACAGCTGCAGGAAAACGTTTCAACTAGCAAGGTTGGTCTTTCAAATGACATCACTGCATGGACGGAAGGGCTAGAGAAGGACTACCAAAGTAAGACAAAATAACTTCTTCCAAAGTACGCAAACATATTTGGTTCCAAACCAGGCCACACCACCGTTGTGAAACATCACATTGACACTGAAGATGCGAGGCCAATCCGCCAAGCTTCTCATAGTATGCAACTGGCCAAGCGGGAAGTTGTGAGTCAAATCATACAAAATATGAGCGACAGGTTCGTAATCGAACCATCAGCTAGTCCATGGATTACACCGGTAGTACTTGTGGAAAAAGAAAGATGAGTTTTGTGTGGACTCCCGGAAATTGAAGGACGTTACGAAGAAGGGCAGCTACCCATTGCAAAGAATTGACGACACTTTGGACTCGCTATCTACTACGAAATGGTTTTCCACACGAGACTTGAAAATTGGCTACTGGCAAGTGGAGGTGAAATAGGAAGACAACGAGAAAACAGCCTTTAGTCTCGGAGATGGCTTTTGGATGGCCTTTGGACTATATAATTCACCAGCTACATTTGCAAGACTGATGGATCAAGTGTTAAAAGGACTACATTGGGAAAAATGCGTGGTGTATCTAGACGACATCATCGTATTGGGAAAGAACTTTGGTGATCATCTTAAGAACTTGGTGGAAGTTTTCTAGAGAATAGCTGGTGTTAGTCCGAAACTTAGTCCCAAACAGTGTTCACTGTTTAACTAGTTTGTAAGTTATTTGGGCGATATAGTAACAACGGAGGGCATCTGTAATGCAAAAAAGACAGAAGTTTACAAGGAAAAGAATAAAGCTTTTGAGTGGAAGGGGAGCAAGAAGTGCACTACCCCAATATTGGCATAGATACAGATTTTTATTTATTTATTTATTTAAAGTCGACACAAAACGAAAACTGTCGACTGGTGAAGTATAAAATTAGTACAAAAAGTATTATAATTTGTAAATTATACGGTTAAGATTGAATAAAAGTAAACATATGTATTTAAAAATTCAAATTGATCAGATCAGTCGTCATGAGGAGCTCAGAAAGGAGCTTACGCGAGGTGCTCAGAAAGGAGCATGGTGCCCATAAGGGGGCTGACATATGCATATGCTAGTAATTGCACGCTTTTATAGTATATTGTTCCAGTGCGGTTAAGTTCTGCAGCTAGTATAATTTTCTCCAGCATCAAATTAAAGAAATCGCACGATAGGGGGTCACCCTGTCTGAAACCTCGTTTAGTTTCGAACGGCTCGGAGAGGTCCTTCCCAATTCTGACTGAGCTGATGGTGTTGCTCAACGTCATTTTGCACAGCCGTATAAGTTTTGCGCGGAAACCAAATTCAGACCTAGCGACATATACTTAGGCAGCTCCTTTTCGTGCTGTAGAAGGCGGCTTTAAAGTCGACGAAGAGGTGATGTGTGTCGATTCTCTTTTCACGGGTTTTTTTCCAAGATTTGGGGAATTGTGAAAATCTGGTCGATGGTAGATTTACCAGGTCTGAAGCCACACTGATAAGGTCCAATCAGCCGGTTCACGGTGGTTTTTTTTTCAATCTGGTTATTGCTATTCTAACTCCGTCACAATCGGGCGGGGGGACATATATTCCATAATCATCGATTGCGTGATCGGGTTTTTCATCTCTGCGCGGTGAATTGCTGCCTCCATTTAGGAGAGCAGAGAAGTGTTCCCTACATAATCTAAGCACTCTCTGGACATCAGTTAAAAGGTCGCCGTTTTCATTCCTACAGGAGTTTGCCCCGGTCTTAACACCTTCCGTCTGTCGCCGTATTTTTTGGTAAAATTTTCGGGCGTTATTGCTGGTGGCTAGCAGCTCAAGCAAACACTAACAAAACTTATATTGGAGTTACCTATGTACCCGGACTAACAAGTAATCAATCGCTTAGGAAAATTATGAAAAAAGACAACATAACATTTGCTCACAAGCCACGCAATACTCTTAGTTGTTTCTTTACAAAAAAAAAGACAAAATAGACAAGGAATAACAATGCAATGTAGTGTATAAAATTCAATGCAACGGTAACAACAACAATGTGCAATAAATGTTACATAGGCACAACGAAAAGAGCATTGAGAACGAGAATACACGAACATGAAATGCACGCAAAAAACAGAAAAATAAATACCGCGCTACTCAACACCTGACTAACAACGATAATACAGCTGATTTTGGCAATGCAAGAATTTAGGATGTTGAGAGAAGATGCAAAAGGAGGATGACAACGGAAAGTCTCCGCATCCAACAACATATGACGAACGTCATGAATTTTAAAGAAGACATTGACATCGACCGAAACAGGTCCAACCCAGCAAACATGCTGAAATATACTCTAACAAATATGGCTTAAACACTTCCTTTTTTTTTAAATAGGATTCCTACATTATATATTTCGTGATAGAACATACGAAAATAAACATGCTTGAGCATTTTTTTCGTTGCCCTGATGATTACCATACAAGAAACAGAAATAACTTTCTGCCAGCTGTTCCATCGGAATTCGACAAGAACAATGTATACTACGAGGGATTGAGGGAATACAACGAACTACCATGTGAAATAAAACAATGTCAAAATATTAATAAATTAAGAAATTATTATATAACTATTGCAAAACACTACCATTTTGATAATGATCTCATACATACATATACCTAATCCTAGGTCTACAAGATCGTTAATAAAATAAAAATAAATATGCCCTTCGGTCGTTAAACTTCTCGAGTTCATTGACTGTCCATACTTGTTGTTTGGGTTGAACAAACTGTACGTCTCGCTTTTAAAGCTGTAACCCACCATGATACATTCTAAAGATTTTTGGCTTAATTTGTGCCGTTTCTCCTTTGGAATATGAACCATAGCGATAGATCGAAAGACTCGAAAGTGCTGTAGTACTGGCTTTCTTCCGGACCCAATCTCATCAGTGCTACGATTATCGCCTCTACACGGTACAAGATTTGGCAAGTAGGCCGCGGTTGCAGCGGATTCCGCCCAAAAACGTTCATCCAAACCATTATCGATTAGCATGCAGCGAATCCGCTCTACTAGCGTGCGGTTCATTCTTTCGGCCACACCATTTTGCTCTGGAGCATACGAAAAGCTAGTTTGGTGAATAATTCCGCTCTGCCTCAAAAGTTTGTTAAAATTCTCATTTACGTATTCTTTGCCATTGTCTGAGCATTGATTTTCTGCCATGGCTTTAAAACATTTAAACTTTTCAAATACATCAGATTTGTGTTTCATGGGATAAGCGAAAACCTTTCGAGAGTAATCGTCTACAAAGCAAACTAAAAAACGGGCACCAGATAAGGATCTTATATGCAAAGGTGGCACATCAGAGTGCACTACTTCCAGAAAATCACTGGATTATGTTCCTATGTTTTTATTAGGCTTTTGTGTCTGTTTCCCTTTTATGCACACAGTGCACGGTTCAGCATTCGTTTTATTAAAATTAATGCCAACACTAGACTTCTACACTTTATCCAAAGAGATATTACAGATATGCCCCATTCGGCGGTGCCATAGATTTGGATTACTTTTTGCAAGGAATACTTTATTTTCCTTATCGTTTTCTACGCAGTTTTGTCGATACAAGTTATTATGGATCGAAGCTGTTGCCATAATTTTATTGCTTTTATTATAAATTTTGCATGTTTCGCCTTCAAATAACACTTTATTGCCATTCTTTGTCATTTGACGAACCGACAAGAGATTTGCACACAAATTTGGAACGTATTCCACATTTTTGACAGTTGCTTTTGTGATTTCTTTTTCTTTACAGAGAGACTTACTTCTCTCGCACACTCAACATAAAGTTCATTATTATTCGCAACGACAATTTTTTTGTCTTTAACATCGTGTATTTTGTTTAATAGTGTGTAATTATTAGTCATGTGGTTGCTTGCACCAATATCAATATACCAACTTTCACAAATGTTGTTTTTGATTTTTTGTCAATGTGGTTGTTGTTATTTTCTTGACTGTTCGTCTTCATTGCAAACAGAACCTCTTCTCTTTCGTTTGGTTTTCTGCAATTTTCTGTGTGATTCTTGTTTTTGTTTTGTTGGGAAAATTTCTAGAATTAAGTCCAGTGGCTTTACAACTGCGACATTGAAATTTGGTAAAGCTTTTCTTAGGCTTTCAATATAGAGCTTTTTTCCCTATCAACACTATCAAATTTTGCGTCTTGAAGGAGTAAATTCTTTACCATATCTATGGTTAGTTTCTCTTTAGAATTTTCGACTGCCATTACCAATAGCCTGAAGTCGTAATGCAATCCATCTAACATTAATGAAGCAGCTAACCTGCATTTCTCACCTTCAGTGCAATCATGACGATGTCGTTTATATATTACTGCATGGAATCCTGACTTTCAAGCCTAATATTAACTAATTGTTTTAGCAGCTCTACTTTTCTGGTTAGTCCAGTATCTTCATACGCGTTCATAAGTGCGATCCATGCTTCCTTAGCTGTTTTGGCACTCGCAATGTGTCCAAAATTGCTAGGATCAACCATAAGCGTGATCTCATCCAAAGCACGTTCGCTCAAGTCGACGTATTTATCGCTTGCAATACCTTGTTCGACCACTTTCCAAACTCCTTTAATTACCAGACAGGATTTTGCTTGTCGCTTCCATACATCGAAATTCTCCCTGCCACGCAGCCTTTCCAAGTGAAATGGCGCAGGTAAAGTCGAAGAAGACAACATTTTAGCGCGAAAACTTTTTGCCCCGTATTAATTAATCACGTGGCATAAGGCCCATAATCTGTTGTGTTAAAGTTTTTATTGCAAGTAAGAGAAAGGAAGTAATTCATTTTGACATTTGTTCTTAGGATCTATGAGTGTATATATATCTATATTACAAGGTTGTAATAAATGGTACAGAGTGCATAAGTATCTAAAAGTGAATTAGAGTATCGTTCCTTTAAAAGAATATGGAACCATAAGTAAATTTTACTTAATATTTTAAGTAAATTTTCAAATTTAGTCTGTAAGAATTGTAATCCAAAGGCTTAAACAATAAACAATAAAAACAATAAGCTCCGCAGGCAAACCAACAGCGCCCACGGCCTTGTTGTTTTTCAATCTGGTTATTGCTTTTCTAACTTCGTCATAATCGGGCGGGGGGACATATATTCCATAATCATCGATTGTGAGATCGGGTTCTTCATCTCTGAGCGGTGAATTGCTGCCTCCATTTAGGAGAGCAGAGAAGTGTTCCCACCATAATCTAATCACTCTCTGGATATCAGCTAAAAGGTCGCCGTTTTCATTCCTACAGGAGTTTGCCCCGGTCTTAACATCTTCCATCTGTCGCCGTATTTTTTGGTAAATTTTCGGGCGTTATTGCTGGTGGCTAGCAGCTCAAGCAAACACTAACAAAACTTATATTGGAGTTAACTATGTACCCGGACTAACAAGTAATCAATCGCTCAGGAAAATTATGAAAAAAGACATCATAACATTTGCTCACAAGCCACGCAATACTCTGAGTTGTTTCTTTACAAAAAAAAGACAAAATAGACAAGGAATAACAATGTAATGTAGTGTATAAAATTCAATGCAACGGTAACAACAACAATGTCTGCAATAAATATTACATAGGCACAACGAAAAGAGCATTGAGAACGAGAATACACGAACATGAAATGCACGCAAAAAACAGAAAAATAAATACCGCGCTACCACAACACCTGACTGACAACGATAATACAGCTGATTTTGGCAATGCAAGAATTTAAGATGTTGAGAGAAGATGCAAAAGGAGGATGACTATGGAAAGTCTCCGCATCCAACAACATATGACGAACGTCATGAATTTTAAAGAAGACATTGACAATACAAAAAGCGCTTATACAGCAGTAATAAAAAATGGTGAAAACAAAAACAGAAAACAAGCAAAATGAGTTTGTCGATTGTGTTGAACCTGTGATGTTATTGTGTTTGTATAATTAATTAAATTATTGTGAGTTATGGTTTTAATATTGAATTTTTAATGTTTATTGAAGAAAATAATGGTCCGTTTTTATTTCCATGTTGTTTGTTTGAAAATAAAATAGGCTTCCTGATGATGACACGGATGCGTCGAAATGCATAGATGAGAAAAGTAAAAACTCTTGGTTTTTTTTATACGTATCGACCGAAACAGCTCCAACCCAGCAAACATGCTGAAATATGCTCTAACAAATATGGCTTAAACGCTTCCTTTTTTTTTAAATAGGATTCCTACATTATATATTTCGTGATAGAGCATACGAAAATAAAAATGCTTGAGCATATTTTTCGTTGCCCTAATGATTACCATACAAGAAACAGAAATAACTTTCTGCCAGCTGTTCCATCGGAATTCGACAAGAACAATGTATACTACGAGGGATTGAGAGAATACAACGAACTACCATGTGAAATAAAACAATGTCAAAATATTAATAAATTTAAAAAATTATTATATAACTATTGCAAAGCACTACCATTTAGATAATGATCTCATACATACATTTACCTAATCCTAGGTCTGCAAGACCGTAAATAAAATTAAAATAAATATGCCCTTCGGTCGTTAAACTTCTCGAGTTCATTGACTGTCCATATTTGTTGTTTGGGTTGAACAACCTGTACGTCTCGCTTTCAAAGCTGTAACCCACCATGATACATTCTATAGATTTTTGGCTTAATTTGTGCCGTTTCTCCTTTGGAATATGAACCATAGCGGTAGATCGAAAGACTCGAAAGTGCTTTAGTACTGGCTTTCTTCCGGACCCAATCTCATCAGGGCTACGATTATCGCCTCTACACGGTACAAGATTCGGCAAGTAGGCCGCGGGTGCAGCGGATTCCGCCCAAAAACGTTCATCCAAACCACTATCGATTAGCATGCAGCGAATCCGCTCTACTATCGTGCAGTTCATTCTTTCGGCCACACCATTTTGCTCTGGAGCATACGAAAAGCTATTTTGGTGAATAATTATGCTCTGCCTCAAAAGTTTGTTAAAATTCTCATTTACGTATTCTTTGCCATTGTCTGTGCGTTTAACTTTTATATTTTTTGAGCATTGATTTTCTGCCATGGCTTTAAAACATTTAAACTTTTCAAATACATCAGATTTGTGTTTCATGGGATAAGCGAAAACCTTTCGAGAGTAATCGTCTACAAAGCAAACTAAAAAACGGGCACCAGATAAGGATCTTATATGCAAAGGTAGCACATCAGAGTGCACTACTTCCAGAAAATCACTGGATTATGTTCCAATGTTTTTATTAGGCTTTCGTATCTGTTTCCCTTTTATGCACACAGTGCACGGTTCAGCATTAGTTTTATTAAAATTAATGCCAACAGTAGACTTCTGCACTTTATCCAAAGAGATATTACAGATATGCCCCATTCGGCGGTGCCATAGATTTGGATTACTTTTTGCAAGGAATACTTTATTTTCCTTATCGTTTTCTACGCAGTTTAGTCGATACAATTTATTATGGATCGAAGCTGTTGCCATAACTTTATTGCTTTTATTATAAATTTTGCATGTTTCACCTTCAGATAACACTTTATTGCCATTCTTTGTCATTTGACGAACCGACAAAGAGATTTGCACACAAATTTGGAACGTATTCCACATTTTTGACAGTTGCTTTTGTGATTTCTTTTTCTTTACAGAGAGACTCACTTCTCTCGCACACTCAACATAAAGTTCATTATTATTCGCAACGACAATTTTTTTTTCTTTAACACCGTGTATTTTGTTTAATAGTGAGTAGTTATTAGTCATGTGGTTGCTTGCACCACTATCAATATACCAACTTTCACAAATGTTGTTTTTGATTTTTTGTCAATGTGGTTGTTGTTATTTTCTTGACTGTTCGTCTTCATTGCAAACAGAACCTCTTCACTTTCATTTTGGTTTTCTGCAATTTTCTGCGTGATTCTTCTTTTTAGTTTTGTTGGGACAATTTCTAGAATTAAGTCCAGTGGCTTTACAACTGCGACATTGAAATTTGGTAAAGCTGTTTCTTAGGCTTTCAATATAGAGCTTTTTCCCTATCAACACTATCAAATTTTGCGTCTTGAAGGAGTAAATCCTTTATCATATCTATGGTTAGTTTCTCTTTAGAATTTTCGACTGCCATTACCAATAGCCTGAAGTCGTAAGGCAATCCAGCTAACATTAATGAAGCAGCTAATCTGCATTTCTCACCTTCAGTGTAATCATGACGATGTCGTTTATATATTACTGCATGGAATCATGACTTTCAAGCCTAATATTAACTAATTGTTTTAGCAGCTCTACTTTTCTGGTTAGTCCAGTATCTTCATATGCGTTCATAAGTGCGATCCATGCTTCCTTAGCTGGTTTGGCACTCGCAATGTGTCCAAAATTGCTAGGATCAACCATAAGCGTGATCTTGCCCGCATTAATTAATCACGTGGCATAAGGCCCATAACCTGTTGTGTTAAAGTTTTTATTGCAAGTAAGAGAAAGGAAGTAATTCATTTTGACATTTGTTCTTAGGATCTATGAGTGTAGATATATTTATATTACAGGGTTGTAATAAATGGTACAGAGTGCATGAGTATCTAAAAGTGAATTAGAGTATCGTTCCTTTAAAAGAATATGGAACCATAAGTAAATTGTACATAATATTTTAAGTAAATTTTCAAATTTAGTCTGTAAGAATTGTAATCCAAAGGCTTAAACAATAAACAATAAAAACAATAAGCAATATGTATTTAAGTCTACTTATAGATGATATCTTCAGCCTACGACTTTATTGGTTTATTAATTTTTGAATATATAAAATTAGATTGTTTTGGTAATATACACAAAGTGTATGAAAAAATTTTAATTTAAATTTACCAAAAATTTGGCGAAAGACGGAACGTTTCAAGGCCGGGTCAAATTTCTATGAGAACGAAAAGAGCGATCTGGTAACCAATATTCAGAGAGCTGTAAAATTCGAAAGGCAAGTCGTCTATGTCATCTTAAACGGAGGCAGCGTTGAAGCACCCAGCGAAGGTGATAATGTTTTCAGAATAATCCACGGTTTGTACGGGGCAGATCGTACCAATTTTTTCACTTTTAGACCTTAACTAAAGAAAAAGTATAACTTTTCCAGACAAGTATTAAGTGCAATAATATTGTATGGTAATTCTCTAAATAAAAATAGAAACCTGTTCTTGAAACTTGTAGATGTGTGTAAAAAATAGCATATAAGCAATCATTTGTACGGTAGTCGCGGTTGGGAACGTCTCGGTACTACACAATTTCATATGGGAAGGGATTGTTGATGAAATCATTATTGGAGTGAACTTCGTAATCGACAAAGGCATCAAGATCGACATGCAAGGTAAGAGAGTGCAATATAAGAACATGGATGCGCCATGTTTCTATGAAAAAGGCTACAGAAGTGAACGAGTGCTGGAAGAGAGAAGAAATTCAGGCTAATAAATCTGCATACGTTAGAGAGTAGAAGGGTTATCTCATCGATAATATTTATCTACGACATTATTAATGGCAATATCGATTGTCCCATGCTTTTGGAGTCTTTGAACTTTTACGTTCCATCACGGAATTTGCGGCAACATAACCAACCCTATTCTGAATATTCCCATGGGAGTTCGTCTCCCACAAATTTGTTTCTCCCAAAAATAAATTCTCCCAATTATAAACTCCCTGGGAGAAGATTTTTCCCAAAAGTTTTGGGAAGAAGAATTCGAATCAGCTGTTTCGGGTAAATTTGACATTTAGTTTTTATTTACCGCGAGAAAGAGTTAATTTATCAAAAATTATAAAATCGTCAATTTACCTACAAATAAATTATTACAATTCTCGTCTTGTCGACTGCGCGTGCCCGCAATAACGTAATACACTTGTAATATATTTTTTACGGTTCCTATCTTTTCTAGACCCAAACTCGTAAAATTTTAAAAATTTTTTTGTGCGCGGCATTTTCCAAACAAAACTGTGTTCCGGAATATATTCCTTTTTTGCTAAATGCAGTGCTATTTCGCGGGGTGATCAGTTGTGGAAGTGGTTTTTGTTGTTGTTTTAGCAGTGCTTCGCCCCATCAAAGTCCAAGGGGCAAGAGGATAGTATTTTGGCAGGCTTGGTGACTATATCGGGGACGCGTAGCATGTAATCGGCCGGCCAATTGCTTTGTAAGTGGTAATGAGCGTTTACTCCAAGTGCTTCGGGAAAGAGATTTGAGGATTTTATTACGGCTCTGTATTTTAGGAACATTTGCAGTTGCATGCTCCATATGCCATAGATCATGGTGGGCATTGAAATCGCCGGAAGTTCTATACGACAGCATGACACTGCTAAAAAATCACCCTGGGCTACACCATGCCAAGTCCGGGTGTGTGGTATAACCGTGGCTACCGCCACGGTGACCAATTTTTTTTTGTGGGTACAACACAACAACAACTCATGAAAATCGCCAACTTCAACTGCAAATATCGCCGGACAGAGATAACATTTTTCTTTTGCGCCTTCGGATTATTGTTCTCGAGATTAATACGCGTCTTTTAACACTTCTTTCGATATTTTTTGACGCGTATTAGCAGTCTACCCCTCAACTAGGCGTTTACATTTTTTTTGTGGGTACTCAACATTGCAACAACCACAAGAAAATCGCCAAATTCAAGTGCAAATATCTTCGGACAGAGATAAAATTTTTATTTTCCGGCTTCGGTTTATTAATACTGATGTCAAGACGCGTCGTTTGACACCTCTCTCGATATTTTTGGACGCTTATTAGCTGATCCGTACTGAGCTGATCCGGATATAAACAGATCCTGCAAGCTGTCAGATTACTTTAGGGTTTCAAGCTGAAGAATGAGCCGTAAACAAAACAGTAGAAACACTGGAAGAGAATAGCTTAAATTGCAGACGTGTCAACTTTTATATTGACAGCCAAGCAGCAATTAAGGCAATAATCTCGCATAGCATAGCATCTAAATGCGTGTTAGAGTGTAAGCATTCCCTGGAGGGAATCGGGACAGGGAGAAGCATACATCTATATTGGGGCAGTAAAGTGTCGAAGATTGTAGGTCCTACAACCTGGTCAATAATATTAATTCTCTAATACCACAAAAATATTTCTTTTCATTTTTTCATTAGGAGACGCTGGATACCCATTAGAACCGTGGTTGATGACACCTCATAATTCGCCAGCGAAAGGCTCAAATCAAATGAAATTCAATGAAGCGCATGCAAAATGTCGAAACATTATTGAAGGTACGAATGGTGTGCTGAAAAACCGCTGGAGGTGTATCCTAAGTGCACGAGAGCTTCACTATTCGCCGAAGAAAGCTAAGCAAATAGTGAACGTTTGCTGTGCTTTACATAATGTATGTATACATTATAAGTCGAATCATGATGTGTCTGAGTGTGAGGTTTTAGATCCTTCGGACGCGGATCCAATTTCAACAATTTCATCGCAATACACGACTGTGGCGCAATCAACAAGAGCAAATATAGGAAATAGTCTATAACTATTTAATTCAACAATGATGTGGTAGGGTGTTTTAACTCAACAGTAATATACTCACTGATAAATAACGATTCTTTTTTTATATTATAGAGTTTCGGCACCTGGATTGATAGTACTGGAGATCAAACATTTATCAAAATTGATGAATCGCCCATTACAACGCACATGTTGCCGAAAGTCAATGTAGTGGCGAAAAAGAAAACCATATGTTAGTATTAAAATCGGCAGAAAAAAAAAGATATTAATATTTCACTCTCCTTCAAATAGTACTCATTCCCACAATACCACTAACATTTCACATCATCATCAATTTGGCGATCAACAACACCAACAGCAACGGCGACGGCGACGGCAACGTGGACGTGAACAGGCTAAAAGTCCGGCCAACCGCATTGCTGGACCAACGTCAGACTGCGGATCATGCGGCCAGGCTTCAGTCACCACTGAGGATCAAGTTGTCTCCACTTTTAAACCATCGAAAAAAGCTAATAATGGCACTGATATAAATTCAGCTCAAATACCATCTATAGTATGTCGCCTAATTACACAAGAATCAAAACAACCAAGTGTAGCGGTCGACGTGGATTCAGTACAAGATGTACTACTCCACAATTGCAACATAAAACCGTTATGTACATTGTACTTTGTCCTTTGTGGAGTTACATGTATGTTATCACAATTTATAGGCGGCCACCGTGGTGTGATGGTAGCGTGCTCCGCCTATCACACCGTATGCCCTGGGTCAACTCCCGGCAAAGCAACATCA
Source organism: Eurosta solidaginis (assembly GCA_029619165.1). Lineage (NCBI taxonomy): Eukaryota > Metazoa > Arthropoda > Insecta > Diptera > Tephritidae > Eurosta > Eurosta solidaginis. Next base: position 4,864 of record JARSSU010037344.1, on the reverse strand, counting down.
AAATTTTAGAAATAAGATTTTCAATTAGAAGAAAATTTTTCTAAGCGGGTCGCCCCTCGGCAGTGTCTGGCAAGCGCTCCGATTGTATTTCTGCCATGAAAAGCTCTCAGTGAAACTCATCTGCTTGCAGATGCCGTCGGAGTCTGTAAGGTATAATCTATACCCCGTTATATGTTCCGTTTATCATATATGTATGAATTTATTTAAAACAAAATTTTACTTATATTTTTACATTTCACATAATTTCCAAATTAAGCTGACAATATTTTTTAATTTATTTGATTTAATTGTTCATCCGTGGCCACTCATGTGTCAAGTTAATTGTTAAAAAAATCTAGCTGTGATACAAAATGCACATTCTACTTCACATAATTTTTAATTAAAGTTGCACAATATTTTTTAATTCATTTAGATTTTAACTTGTTCATTTGTGGCTACTCATGTATCAGTCAATTATTAAAAAATCCAGTTTTGTAGCTGCTATGCATATTATTGATATTATATATAGAACGAAAATTACATAAAACGACTATGTAATAATTACGCGACATCACATACAAAAAAACGATGTTTCTGACTAATAAAAACGACTATGTAATAATTATGCGGACATCACTATCAAAAAACGATGTTCTGCTTCGACGGTATTACTTGGGAGTGTTAGTTTCTCTTTTAGAACTTTTCGACTGCCATTACCAATAGCTCTGAAGTCGTAGGCAATCCACTAACATTAATGATGGCAGCTAACCTGCATTTCATCACCTTACAGTGCAATCATGACGATGTCGTTTATATATTACTGAATGGAATCATAAACTTTCAGCCTAGTATAACTAATGTTTTAGCAGCTCTACTTTTCTGTTAGTCCAGTATCTTCATACGCGTTCATAAGTGCGATCCAGCTTCCTTAGCTGTTTTGGCACTCGCAATGGTGTCCAAAATTGCCTAGGTCTCAACCATAAGCGTGATCTCATCCAAAGCACACGTTCGTTCAAGTCGACGTATTTTATCGCTTGCATACCTTGTTCGACCACTTTCAAACTCCTTTAATTACGAGACAGGATTTGCTTGTCGCTTCCATACATCGAAATTCTTCTGCCACGCAGCCTTTCCCAGTGCAATGGCGCAGTAAAGTCGAAGAAGACAACATATTAGCGCGAAAACTGTTTTCCCGTATTAATATCACGTGCATAAGGCCCATAACTGTTGCGTGAAGTTTTATTGCAAGTAGAGAAAGGAAGTAGTGTATATATATCTATATTACAGGGTTGTAATAAATGGTACAGAGTGCATGAGTATACTAAAAGTGAATAGAGTATCGTCCTTTAAAAGAATATGGAACCATAAGTTAAAATATACTTAATATTTTAGTAAAATTTCAAATTTAGTCTGTAAGAATGATAATCCAAAGGCCTTAAACAAATAAACAATACAAACAATAAGCTCGCAGGCAATCCATCACCCCACACGCCTTGTTGTTTTTCAATCTGCGTTATTGCTATTTAACTCAGTCATAATCGGCGGGGGGACATATATTCCATAATTCATCGATTGCGGGATCGGGTTCTTCATCTCTGCGCGGTGAATTGCTGACTCCATTTAGGAGAGCAAGAGAAGTGTCCATCATAATCTAAGCACTCTCTGGATATCAGTAAAAAAGGTCGCTGTTTTCATTCCTGCAGGAGTTTAACACCAGTCTTAAGACCTTCGTCTGTCGCCGTATTTTTTGTAAAAATTCGAGCGAATTGCTGTTGGCTAGCAGCTCAAGCAAACTAACAAAACTTATATTGGAGGTACATATGTACCCGACTAACAGTACTCAATCGCTAAGGAAAATTAAAAAAAAGACAACATAACATTGCTCCACAAGCCACGCAATACTCTTAGTGTTTCTTTACAAAAAAAAAGACAAAAATATACAAGGAATAACAATGTAAGGTTAGGTTAAGGTTAGGTTGCAAGGGCTGAGCTGAACACTATGGTAACAAGCTCACTACTTAGGCACCAATGGGCCCATTTTAAACCCTGTACGGTCTCAAAAAGGACCCCTACCCTGCCTAAAGCGGGTCAAACCACCTCGTGGAAATTATAAATTTTGCCAAGCCTTTACTTCATAGCAAAGAGACCTCAGTGAGGTCATGTAGAACAGGTTTTACGAGGATAGCCATCCTATGCCTACTAAGCGCTGGACGTGACAGAGAAGGTGATGGACGCTCTCTTCCTCTTCTGTACTTCTGCAGCTGCGACAATAGTCGAAGGTCGTACCCCCATTCTAGCACCGATGCGTGCCTATTAAGCAATGCCCTGTTAGAACACTTATCAGGACACGATAGAGACTGATTTGTTTTAAGTCAGAAGCGCTTCTGTGCGCCCTTGTCATATGAGGGCCAGGTTTGCTGGATGTCTCACACGAAGATATGCTGACCATAGTCCATTTGCGATTCTTAAAGTGCTTGTGCTCACACGAAGCCTGAAAGTGGCATGGGTATGCCTACCGAATAATTTCCGGAAGGATATGGTCGGTGGTGCTCTTCTGGCCAGCTCGTCTGCTCTGCAATTGCCTTCAATACCCCTGCTGCCCAGGTACCATATAAGGCTGATACTGACGTGCTGAGCCATCTCGTTAAGAGATCTGCGGCAGTCAGTGACGCGCGACTTGCGGATGTCGATGATGCGTCCAGGCCTATTAATGCGGCCGGCTGTCAGAGAAATAAACACCCGTTACCAGCCTTAGGCATAGACCCGAGATGGTGTATGTCACAGCCCTGTGTATTGCCAACATGTCCGCTTGGTAACACTACAGTGGTCTGTAGCTTAAATAAAAACTTAATACCAAAAACTAAAATAAATATAAAAGCGAAAAAAGACCTCTAGAACCCAGATCCGCAAAAAGGCCTGCTCACACCCCGTCAAGCTTAGAACCATCCGTGAATATGTTGATGGCACCCGGTACGTATGTTGCTGGTATTCCTTCCTGTCGCGATGGTATATATATACTATAATACGAAGACGTTATTGGCGTGCAGTAGTCAGTGCGCGCCGGTATGGGGACTGGGCGCTCGTGCCCAGGATTGTCGCTTGTCACTAGATCCATTTGACAGAGTACCTGTTTCCCTTAGGCGTAGAGCGGCGATGACCGCTATTTCTTCGCCACCAGGTCAAGAGTGGAAGATGATAGCATGTGTTGAGTGCTTCAGAAGTAGTGGAGCCGAGCAGTCCGGTGATGCAGAGCTCCGATACTCCGTTGCACCTGTGAAGCGTCTAAGATAGGTAGTTTTAGCTAGTGCAGGCCACCAGACCAAGGCACCATAAAGAAGAATCGGCGCACAATGGCTGTATAAATCAGTATGTCTCCTTGGGGGAGAATCCCCGAGGATGTGCCAATTGCCCTCATTGCAGAGTGAACAGCGCTGGCTGCTGCCTTCTTGCATCGCTCCACTATATGGTCACTTCCATATAGCTCCTATCCAGAATAGTCCCAAAATACTGACTCGATCGCTAAAAGCTAAAAACGTACCCCCACAATCTTGGCAGGCGTTAGATTTGGCACCTCATACCTCCTCGTGAAGAGGACAGCTCGAGTCAGATGTCATCTGCACACGCGATCACTTGGTGACGCTTCCCAGATCCATGAGGCGGATGTAGTTGTGACGGTAACAACCCAAAGTAGCGGGAGGAAAAAGACCACTCCCTGCGGAGTGCCTCTGCCGACGGTCTGCGGATCACGCATCCACCTAGCTCAGTTCCAATCTGCCTACGCGTAAGCAGATGTATATAACTCCACCAGGCCACGCGTCCAACAGATCGGCAGCGCCGAGGTGATGGACTCAGGAGAACGTTGTTGAAAGCACCGCTATATCTCAGAAATGCCACCAATGTGAATCCTTGAGTCTAGTGACCTTTCGATAGCGGATACCAGTGGAGTGCAAGTCGTGTCAGTTGACCTGCCCTAATATAGGCGGCTGTGCTGCGAAAGCAAGCGACGGCTCAATCTCCTCCTGATGTGGTCCTCTAGAAGTCTTCAGCGCTTTAGCAGAAAGAAGATTAAGCTTATATAGGCTATAATCATGTTATAGAGTGGGAGGTGTTCAAAAGAAACGCCTTGGGATAACGACCACACGTTGAGTCGTTCCCTCCACGATACTGGTACGTAGTTATAACATGCAATGTAGTGTATCAAAATTTGCAATGCAACGTAACACAACAATGTGCAATAAGTGTTACATAGGCACAACGAGCATTGAGAACGAGAATACTCGAACAGGAAATGCACGCAAAAACAGACAAAATAAATACCGCGCTACCTCACACCTGACTAACTAAAATAATACAGCTGATTTGGCCCCTCAATGCAAGAATTTAAGATGTTGAGAGAAGATGCCAAAGGAGGATGAAAATGGAAAGTCTCCGCATCCTACAACATATGGCGAACGTCATGATTTTAAAGAAGACATTGACTCGACCGTAAACAGCTCAACCAGCAAACCTGCTGAAATCATAATCTAAACAAATATGGCTAAACACTTCCTAAATAGGATTCCTGACATTATAGATTCGTGATAGAACATACGAAAATGTACATGCTTGAGCATATTTGCGTTGCCTGATGATTACCATACAAGACACAGAAATAACTTTCGCCGCAGCTGTTCCATCGGAATCGACAAGAACAATGTATACTACGAGAGGATTGAGGAATACAACGAACTACCATGTGAAATAAAACAATGTCATAAGATTAATAAATTTAAGAAATGATTATATAACTATTGCAAAGCGCTACCATTTAGATAATGACCTCATACAACATGCTATCTAATCTAGGTCTACAATGACCGTTGTAATATAAATAAATAGATAAATA
>JARSSU010037343.1:0-11652 GCA_029619165.1 Eurosta solidaginis | reverse complement strand
TTTCTGAAAAAAAATCTTTTCCTTTCAAAAATTTGCACAGCCAATTCCTGAAATTTCACTTATTATTTTTGCTTTTGCTTCTCTTTTCTTTTTTTTCTAAGATTTATTATTATTCTTCTTTATAAACTTTTGTCTGAATTTTCCTTTTCACAGTTGTATCTTCGATAATAATTTGTTTCTTCGCAATTTCTTTTACATAAAAACGATTTCACTTTTTGTTACTTTTTGCTTTCTTACATAGCTAAATCTTACATAAAAAACATTGGTCCAGCGAAGGTCCTTGGGTTGATGAGTGGTTCGAATTTATCCTGTTTCCTTTCCGGTACTGATGGTTCTAGCCGCTACTTTTATCTAGGTCCTTGTAAAGTGTATGCCGCATTTAGTTTACACACGCGTAGCCGTACTTTTTGTTTTTCGGGATAATACTACTTTCGCACGCTGGTCCCTGCTCGGGCGCCAGTTAAACTTTTACAAATTGGAAATTCTAAAAAAATATATTTTTTACACGGGAGACGTGCTCCTTTATTGAATGCAAACTTATATCTGACTTTACACAATAATAATTCTTACAATCTAACCTACGTTTGCCTTACCGCGATGAAAGTGAAAACTGCTGATCACGCGCTTCCCACAGGTGAGTTTGTTTATTTTTAATTTGGTTTCCATTTACCGCTTACTGTTCACACGGTTTGCTTTGTATGTGTTGCGGCTTCAGCAATTTTGTCAGTTTGTTATGTCTGGAGTATTATGTGTCTGAATATTTGTTTTTTTTATATTATATAAATATGTGCCGTGGTAACATATATACTAGCAGACCCGTCAGACGTTGTTCTGCCCTAAATTAGGTCTATCTCCATACATTTTAATAAGCTTTTTCCGTCTAGCTCTGCCCCCCTCTGCGGTATAAAAATTACTCTGTACTAGATAATAATTGTCTTAGATAATAATTGCTTAACGCAGGATAATGTTATTTTTGCCGGCGATTGTAACATAAACCTCTTTAAGAGTACTACATATGTATACTAAACAGTTAGTTGACTTATTTCAATCCTTTACTAACATAGCGGAACGATACAAGGTGGCAGCATGGTGACATACCTACAAACATAAATAAAAATTCCATGTACTTTGGTTTTGTAAATTCGATGGACAAATGTCAAAATCGTACTGCGTCGGAAGTTGATGTATCAAATCAAATAAAAAAAGTTTATTATAATCAGATTTCCGATGCTGCCACTTTGTATCGTTCCGCCATGTTTACTATGGAACAAAAACTACATTTTTACACGCGAAAGGACGATAACACCGAAAAATTGATAGACCTATTATTTACAGATGGTATCACAATATCATGTGCAAAACTAGAAGAATATCAGATTTTAGATCATGAAACTATCTTTTAAAATCAGTTAGATAAATTACTTCAAATGAAAACTAGGAAAACGATAATTTCTTGGGAAAATTATACATGTGACTGTCTTATTGACCAATTACAACAGTTCAACTTCACTGGCATTGAAAACTTGAGTATCGAAAATAAAGCTACCTTGCTTCATAATACCCTGTCAAATGCAATGGCCACACTGACATACTCCAAGGAAGTCAGTGTTACGCTTATGACCAAGCGGTATGATTTTGAACTTTCAAATTTGAATAAGCCTAAACTAGATCTTTACAAAGTCGCTATAACAACTGGGGAATGGAATGAATATATCGCTATAAAACGTAAATATAAACGGCTAATTTAGATTAAAAAAGCGAAGTATATGCAACATAAAATCGATTGTAATGTTGCTGACAGCAAGGCCATTGACAGTATATTGGAGATCAGCCTACATATCACGGTTATTTCCGTTAATTATGATAGTATTCTAGGTGTGCAAAACGGCTCCAATGTTTTTGTTTCAATAAGTTCTACAACTGACGTACTTGAAATAGTAAGTAGGTTCAAAAACAAAACTGGAGGGAAAAAGCTCATTTCAGAGGGCGTTATTAAAGACTCCATAACCTAAGCAGGGTTTTTTATGCTCAAATTTGTTAGCGAAAGCTTAGATACAGGTATAGCTCCTAATTTATCAAAATCTTCCGTAGTTGTGCTCATAGAAAAGGTTAAAAATACCATTAGAGCGGATGAGATCAGACCAATTAATACGTTACAATTAGGGCTGGGACTATCCGCATATTCGAATATTCGGATATCCATACGGATATCCGTTGACACAGATAAAATCCGGACCGCATAGATATCCGGTTAATATTCGTTTGTGAAACTATCCGGATATCCGGATTTGTGAAGACCGGTTAATAACCGTACTTTTGGATATCCAGTGAAAGCAACAAATTGATGTACCATATATGTTTATTTAACATTAATAACAATAAATTCGTGGGGCCTCTTAATCAATTAACAACGTTTTTTCACAATATAAAAAATGGCACTGTTCTTATTTTCACTTCTTTGTAAAATTGTAGCTTTTTAATTTTTGACGTTAATTTAATAATCTACAAACATATTTTGTGAATAATTTTTCGATGTTTGCTTCGTTCAATTCTGATATGCAGATATTCAACTTTTATATTCCAGTATCCGGACATACGGATATCCGGATTTTCCGTTTACGTATCCGGATAGCCGAACAGCGGATATCCGGCTTTCCCAGTTATGAATACGGATATCCGGATAGACGGATTTTCTGCTTAGCTATGCGGTTATTCGAATATCCGGTTTATCCGGATAGTTGAAAAATCCGGATGCAGTTCACAGCCCTAGTTACAATGTGGCGAGAAAATTCTAGAAACGGTGGTAAAAAACTAGCTTGCAAAATACTTAGAAGATAAAGAAATTATTATCCCACGACAATATGGCTTCCGAAGGAAACATTCCTGCGAAAGTGCTTAGAATTTAGTTATAGCGCACTGGAAAGAAGCCACAAGCAGGAATAAATATATAATAGCTGTATTTTTGGATTTAATACGTGCATTTGAGACGATAGGCCAAAAGCTACTAATACTCAAGTAAGAAAGGCTAAGTTCGGGTGTAACCGAACATTACATACTCAGCTGAGAGCTTTGGAGACAAAATTCTCTTTTTCATAGATTTATACAAATGGTAATACTAAAAAGTGGAGCAACTTGCCTTTGCTATTTTCTTCAGCTATCAATTCGTTTTATTTGAATATTTTTTTTAAATATGAAAATTTCCTTAAATTTGAACGCATTTGTTTATCATTTTCTTTTAATTAACCTTGAAATATTTTCGAAGAGCTCCTAATTATGAGTCCGAAATTGTAGACCCAGGGTGACGTTTTTTGGAACGATTTTCCTTCATTCTAAGTGAAATAAGCGAAAATCACCATGTAGGAAAATGAACTTAGGGTATCCCTGGCATGTGTTTGTATGACATGGGTATCAAATGAAAAGTATTAAAGAGTATTTTAGTTCTACAAGTAGACTACTTTTCGAGATATCGCCATAAAGGTGGGACCAGGGGTGACTCTATAATGTGTTTGTACGGTATGGGTATTAAATTAAAGGTATTAATGAGGGTTTAAAAAGGAGTGTCCCTATATTTGAAGGCGTTTTCGAGATATCGAACAAAATGTGGATCTGGGTGACCCAGATCATCATCTGTCGGGTACCACTAATTTATTTATATATGTAATACCACGAACAGAATTCCTGAAATGATTCCAAGGGCTTTTGATTTCACCTGCAGAATTTTCATTTTCTTCTGTTTCGATTATACCTTGTAAATCTCTGCAAAGCGTTTTCCCACCGGGAGTGGGATTTGAAACCCGCACTCGTAGGATGGTTGAAGTGTTAAAAACGCATTCAGTCACGTCAGCCTTATAGTTAAAACTTTATCCCATTTGCTTTCCTTGCATATTTTATTCTTTTGCACAGTACATATTTTGTATGTAATCATGTTTTAAAGATATGCTTTTTGTTGGCGGTTTCACTGAAGCTGGTATTGTTGCTTTTGTTCAATTTAGAAAACTACAAATTATTAACCAATGTTGTCTATTTGTATGAATTAAGCGGGGGTTGCCCTCATTGCTTTAAATGTGTAAAAACAGTTGTTTGAAGGATTTTTAATTTATAATTTATTTAATAATTTGGGACAAATTTAAACAACGTGACATCAGGACGGACAAGGCGACAGCTGGTGCGATTATACCTTGTAAATCTCTTCAAAACCTTTTCTCCCGGGAGTAGGATTTAAACCCGCACTCCTACGGTGGTTGAAGTGTTACAAACGCATTCAGCCGCGCCATGCCTTAGTTGTTGCAAACTTTATTCCAATTGGCGGGTTCAAATCCCACTCGCTGGAGAAAAGGCTTTGAAGGGATTTACAAGGTATAGTCGAAACAGCTGTCGCCTTGTCCGTCCTGAATTCACGTTGTATAATTTTTCACAAATTATTAACTGAACCACATTTTATTTACTGCCCGAATATATTTTTCATATTGCGAGATAGTCAGATATACAAGCTACAAAAGCAACAGAACCGAGCTATGAGATTCATTATCAAAAAGCGCTGGGACACTCCTATCAGAGACATGCTTCCTGCCCTAAATTGGCTAAGCATTAGACAGCAACTTTTTTATTTTACTATGAAATTTATTAAGAACATAATATACGGTAGTATGCCTGCGTACTTAAAGAGTAACATTGTGAGCGCTGCTTTGATTCTTAAAGTCTATTTTTTGATCGCAATATTAGTAAGTTGTACTCAAATAGAATGGCTTTAAAGTAAGTTTCTTTGAGGACAACAATTGTTAACATTTGGAATATTTGGTTTCACAAATTCCTACTAGGGTTAAAGTTAAAAGAAATTAGTTCAGTGACAACACCTGTGGTAATTTGTCTAACTGCGGGCATTATGGGTTTACGAAAGTGAGAGAAAAGAAAGAGGTGGTCAAAGTGATTTCCGCAAAAATGAGCTCTTGCTTTCTGGCAGGAGATCTTGAAGTGTAAAGTTGTACTTTTAAATCGTTTAGAGTGGTGCATGGTTACCGATACAAAAATGTGGTGCAAGTGTTAAATAGTGAATATGATTAATAAAAATCAAACTCTATAATTGATAAAAATCAAAAGGAATGAGGAAATATTGATACATCCTGCGAACACAAGAGGAGCAAGACCGGCGAATCCGGATCAGTTTGAGGACTCACTGCAGACTGGCCATTAATTTAGGTAGTCGATATCCTTTCCATCCAGCTATATTCAAATTCTCGACAGCTATTTATCACCCAAATATAGTTAATGCTGGCAAGCTATGCTTGTATTTATTACGTGTGCCACCAACTGGCTTCTATAATCCTAAATACATTAGCATCGATCTTGCTGTCCATAAAGTCCCTATTAGCCTCTCCTAATCCAGATGACCCATTAAATAGTGAAAAGCTCAGCTCTCCAAAACGAAGCAGAAACGACTTTCAATAAGGGTCGTTAATATGAGTGAAAATGAAAATAAAACTGTTGATAACAACGAAAATGCAAAATCGTCGGAAGCCACAGCTAATGCAGCAGGTGTTATATCAAAAAGTCCAAATGTAAAACGTATTAAAACCATCGCTAACTACAGCGAAATATTAAAGAAAGTTTAATGTCTTCATTCTTTAAAGTAAACATAAATATGTGCTGTAAAATTAGTTTGAGAATCTAACTACTTAATGTTAAAGTAAATTTCTTAAAACTAGTGAATTCTGTGAAACATAAAAATAGAAATACTTTACAATTATTAAAAATAGTTTCCCGAACTAGATTGTCATAAATTTAATTGCATTACAAAAAAAAACTGAGTTACTTAAAGTTTAAGCGAGTATACCTTTAATATATTAAAACTGTTTAAAATTGCATTCAAGTTATTTTAGAAGAAAATGAATTGCAAATATTTTTCTACAGGCTAATGTGGAATATACATACATACGTTTGTATGTAAATTTTAATGTATTACTTACATAGGTAAATCAATTATAAACTAAGTTAAAACTAGAGAGAAGAAATTAGTTCACTACAGAAGAAGAGGAAGAAGGAAAACTAAGAGGAAGATAAATAATTTGAAAATGATACATAAAGATTATTATGTACTGCTAATAAATTAATATGCCACCTCACAATTCATTTCAGTTAAGAAAAAGTATGTTGCATTGGTTTCCATTTTGTTTAAATAACCTCAGATAACCAGATTTTTGATTTAAAAGCAAATTAAAATTTCAGAAAAAATTTTTTTTTGTTTTTCCAAGGGTTAAGTTATACAAATTGCCTCTTATTTCCTTATAATATGCAACTTCATATACATACCTACATATTATACCAACACGGAACTGAGATTCCAATTAGAATCGTAATGTAGAGAGAGAGAGGGAAAAATTACTTAAATTTTCGGCTACCAACTCAACTCACGGGCGCCTGCTGACAACGTTGGAGTAAGATGTAAGTGCTCTTAAATTGTTTCTCTTATAATTTATAACCTCTGAACGTTTATATATATATATAAGTTAAACTTTTACAAATTGGAAATTTTAAAAAAATATATTTTTTACACGGGAGACGTGCTCCTTTATTGAATGCAAACTTATATCTGACTTTACACAATAATAATTCTTACAATCTAACCTACGTCTGCCTTACCGCTATGAAAGTGAAAACTGCTGATCACGCGCTTCCCACAGGTGAGTTTGTTTATTTTTAATTTGGTTTCCATTTACCGCTTACTGTTCACACGGTTTGCTTTGTATGTGTTGCGGCTTCAGCAATTTTGTCAGTTTGTTATGTCTGGAGTATTATGTGTCTGAATATTTGTTTTTTTATATTATATAAATATGTGCCGTGGTAACAAAGCCGGTATGATGATTCTGTGAGGCTAATCTCTTTGTATTGTTGATGTTTAGCTGTTTTAACATTTCTAGAGAAAGTATTTCTTCGTTTCTGTTTGATAGTGATATTGGTTGGAGTATCGCAGGTAGGGGCTTGTTTGTTGATTTTTCCGCATTGAAAAATTTCTTCCCATTAATTTGGATTGTAGCATTATTAAAGTGAATGACAAAGGTTCCGTTTAGAGTTGTAGAATCTTCGTTTATTAGGACATAGCCTCTGAAGTCGTTTAGGAATATAACTCCAGGTGACAGCTCCTCAAAGTCTGGAATGTGCTGACTGTTTGTGACGGTGCAGTTTGGCAAACGGCTCGTTAAAAGATTACTAATACAATAATCATTACTTAAATCTAGCAAATCGTCTTTAGAGCATATTTGTAGTGCGTTATATTGTTTACAATTTCTTTTTATTCCATACATAGTTTTTTTCGCAGCTAAGGATTGAATTGAAATTTATTTTGTTAATTTTATTGTCTTTCTTTACTGCTCTGATATCGATAGTTTGGCAAATTTGATTCTCTGTTGTTGGTAAACTTATAATATAGATGATTGTCTTGCCATTGGTCGCTATTTTAATTTCGGAAAATTCTGGCGCTTCGTCTAAATTTACGAATGGGATATTATCCTTGTCAAAGATTTTTTTAGCAATATCAATTTCTTCGGTCGACAAAATATATGAATTTACTATATTGGCCTTTGCCCAATGTATCGCGTAAGCGATGTCACGAACTTCCTGTTGTTGTTGTTGTTGTTGTTGTAGCAGTGCTTCGCCCACCTAACAGACGCGACCGATCACAAACTGTCATCAATATCCTCTAACGGGAGTCCAAGGAAACTTGCTGTTTCAACAGGGGTGGACCATAGGGAGAGGGGTGTTAGAGGCGTTGGTTCCACATTACAATTAAAGAGATGGTTGGTGTCATGTGGGGACACATTGCAAGCGGGGCATACATTTTGTATGTCGGGGTTGATTCTGGATATGTAAGAGTTTAACCTGTTACAGTATCCAGAACGAAGTTGAGCCAGAGTGACACGCGTTTCCCTGGGGAGTATGCGTTCCTCTTCCGCAAGTTTTGGATACTTTACTTTGAGTACTGGGTTCACCGGGCAATTCCCGGCATAAAGGTCCGACGCCTGTATGTGGAGTACACCAAGGACCTGCTGTGTTTTTTTCGCTTCATACGGCTGTGTTCTCAGATGCCGTATTTCCTCAAAATGCTTACGGAGATGACTCCTTAAGCCCCTAGGCGGTGCTGGCTCGTCAATCAGATGTCTGTTGGATGCCCAGGTTTCTGGGTATTCAACAGGAACTGTTTGGTCAGCATCTCGTTTCTTTCCTGATGGGGAGTATTCTCGCCTCATTATGTAGATGGTGTTCTGGGGACATAAGAAGACAGCCCGTTGCAATTCTGAGAGCAGTATTTTGGCAGGCCTGTAGCTTCTTCCAGTGGGTAATTTTTAGGCTTGGCGACCATATGGGTGACGCGTAGCACGTAATCGGCTGGCTAATTGCTTTGTATGTAGTCATGAGCGTTTCTTTATCTTTTCCCCAGGTACTGCCAGCAAGGGATTTGAGGATTTTGTTACGGCTCTGAATTCTCGGAACAATTGCGGCTGCGTGCTCACCAAAATGTAGATCCTGATCAAACGTCACACCCAAGATTTTGGGGTGTAGGACAGTCGGTAGCGTAGAGCCATCGACGTGGATGTTCAAAATGGTCGACATTTGGGACGTCCATGTTGTAAATAAGGTCGCGGAAGATTTAGTCGGTGATAATGCCAGGTTTCGCGAGGCGAAAAAACTGGAGAGATCAGGGAGGTAGCCGTTTATTTTATTGCATAGCTCATCGATCTGTGGGCCTGGGCCTGTGGCCATTACTGTGCAGTCATCGGCGTAGGAAACGATTGTGACTCCTTCCGGTGGTGAAGGTAGTTTAGATATGTAGAAATTAAACAAAAGTGGGGATAGGACACCACCCTGTGGCACCCCTTGTTTAATTCTCCTTGGCTTTGATGTTTCGTTTCTAAATAGCACCGATGCCTGCCGACCACCCAGATAATTTGCGGTCCACCTTTTAAGACATGGGGAAGGGTAGACCCTTCCAGGTCTTGCAGTAACGAGCCGTGGTTGACCGTATCAAAAGCTTTTGATAGGTCTAGCGCTACGAGTACTGTTCTATGGTGGGGGTTTTGATTTAAACCGCAATTTATCTGGGTACTAATGGCATTTAGCGCGGAGGTAGTGCTATGGAGTTTTCTGAAGCCATGCTGATGGGAGGCTAGTTGCAAATTTGCTTGGAAATAAGGGAGCAAAATGGCTTCGAGCGTCTTTGCTACTGGCGATAGGAGAGATATCGGACGATACGACTCTCCTATGTTAGCTGGTTTACCAGGCTTTAGTAGCGGGACCACCTTGGCCATTCTCCATTTCTCGGGTATGACAAAGGTGGAAAGAGACAGGTTGAAGACCTGCGCTAAATATTTGAAACCCTCTTTCCCTAGGCTTTTAAGCATCGGCATGGCTATGCCGTCTGGGCCCACTGCTTTGGATGGTTTAGCGCGACCAATGGCGTCCTCAACCTCTTTAGCGGTGATGGTGATTGGTGACGCGCTGAATTTGTGTTTATGTGCGTGTCTGTTTGGCCCTCCGTCTAACTTTGTCGACCGTGGAATGCATTATATATGTCGGCAGAAAGGCGCTCGCGCATTTTTTCGCATCCGACAGCACTTTGTCGCCAAAGGCGATGGAAACTTTGTCTTTGTGCTTAGTCGGATTCGATAGGGACTTTACGGTGGACCAAAGTTTACCCACACCGGTAGAGAGGTTACAACCTCTTAGGTGCTCCTCCCATTTCGCCCGCTTGTGTTCATCCACAAGCAATCTGATGCGTTGGTTTATATCCCTTATTTGGGGGTCGCCTGGATCAAGCTGCCTTATAAGGTCCCGTTCTCTCGCTAAGTTTGCGGCCTCCGCCGGGAAGTGGGGCCGGATTTCGGGAATTCTCCCGGCGGGAATGAAACGTGCCGAGGCGGATTCAATGACCTTGCGAAAGGCACGCTCCCCTTGGCGGGCATCAGTCGGGATAGGGAGGGCAGCAAAGAGGTTGTCTGTAAAGGATTTATATTCTCCCCACTTTCCTTTTTTAAAGTTTATGAAAGTGCGTTTTTCGGTGACGATGAAGTCGGCGGTACGCTCGAGCGAAACAAGTATAGGCAGGTGGTCGGATGCCAATGATACCATCGGCTGCCAGTTGACGCAGTTACGAGTTCTGCGCTCACGATTGAGATATCTGGCGAACTGTGACAGCTTCTACCATACGTGTGGGGGCGTCTCCGTTTATTGTGCAGAACGTCGTTTCTTCTATTTGATCCGCCAACATCTCGCCCCTACTGTCCGCCCGCAAATTTGAATGCCATAGATCATGATGGGCATTGAAGTCGCCTAAAATAATGCGATTGTTTCCAGTGAGTAAGGCTCTAATATTAGGGTGGTATCCACCGGGGCAACAGGTGGCAGGGGGGATGTAGATGTTGATGATTTCTAGGTTTGCATCGCCTGACCGACAGATAGGCCTTGACGTTCTAAGACGTTGTCCCTGCGGTCGATGCCAGGATCAATATGTGATATTGCACAGAGTGGTGTATTATAAACGCGAGGCCGCCTCCATTTCCGCTCTCGCGATCTTTTCTGTGGACATATACCCAGAGCAGGACTGCAATGCAGATCGTGCTGTGAGTTTAGTCTCTTGAATCGCAGCAATGCGGATGTTGTGCCGCTTCATGAAATTGACTATCTCCGTAATCTTCCCAGTTAGTCCATTACAGTTTAACTGCAGAATTCTGAAGTGCATGAGGGGAGACGTCGCCACTCTGGGGGTAAGTGACGGGTGACTACGCCTGGGTTCAGGAAGGCCAGGACGCAATTGCTGTTGTGGCCCTGGGACTGGGCGTCCTTGGGCAAGCATTGGGGTACCCAGATGATTTGGGTTTGCGACCTGGCAACATGGCGCGATGAAACCCGCCGAGGGGTTGCCGTCGCGGAGACCAGAACATCTAGGAAAGTGGCACCACCCGAGGCAGGAGCTGCATTGGGCGGATGTCGCAAACATATATATTCTGTGCTGGCAAACGGTGCAAACGGAGGTAGGGACTAAGAGTCTGTTTCCCTGACCTACACGATTGCTGCCGGAAAGAGGGGGGGAGAAGACGGGGGCAGGGGCTGTTGCTCAGCATTGCTTCCGACTCTACTACGAAGATTGTAGTTATGAGTGGTAGCAGCTGTTTGAGCTGTTGGCGCCGTAAGGCGCGAGCAGCAGCGGGTACTTGTTGTGGCTTGCTGAGCAGCGGGGCTGCTGGAAGGTAATGGGGGGGCGCTTAGACGTAGACTACGGGACGCCCTTGGGCGTGAACAGCAAGGAGCCACAAAAAATTTATAAAAGTTACGTGGACGTCGGGTTTTGGAATCAAGCCCAGAACAACCTGTCCGATGCAACCATCCCTTACACGAGACACACTGAACAGAGTATGACCGTCCTAAAAAGATTCTTTTCCGGCAGATGCAGCAAAACCATTTCTCAGGACCGAGGTCAGGAGACGGACCCGGATTGGATTCGATACCTTCCCGGAGCAAGAGAATATGGAGCAGTCCTGCTGCAAGGAGCTGCTGGGAGGATGACAATTTGTGGGAGGGACGAACAAATTAAATGGGGTTACACTTCACGAACTTCCTCTTCATAATTTCTAACTTTTATTTTAATTCTAAAAATGCCTCTAT
>JARSSU010037342.1:0-21949 GCA_029619165.1 Eurosta solidaginis | reverse complement strand
TTTTAGAAATTTGAAGTTGAAAAAATTAAATAAAATTACAATAAAATTAAAAATATTGTTGCATAGAAAATTCAATTTATTATGATGACTTGTGTCATTATTTTTTAAAATATAGATAGCGAAGATGACAATGAACTACTAGTTTAAAATACAGTAACGTTTCTTATATAATAAAATGTGCTACTTGTGACTATAGCTGCACATGTTTCGTTCAAATAACGAATTTATATGATACTACTTTGATCTCTAAGCAAACGTGTGTGGAGCTTTTGTGAGTATGTTATTATAGCAACTGTCTACAATCTAGACATTTTTAGAAGTTTAATAATGGAAAATTTCAGGAATAGCATGTCAAGTACTCTCATTTTGTGGGTATGGTAGGCTGCCAGTGCAACAGAACGGCCCAAGTGTGATTTATAGGAAAACTTTATGTTAATCTGACATGACGATCTCGTGAGGCTTCGACAAGTTGTGTGCAAATAGCCTCTCAAAAAATGAAAGAAGAAGTAGCCCACAAGTTATAGCGAATGCGATTGTGGTGTGGGCCAATCTTAGTCTGTTAGATGCTATGCATATGTTTGTACATATGCTTACGCAGTGATAACTACTACATGATTTCGATGTTGTCAATAATTTGTTTGGACAGTAGGCAAAGCTACTGTTTGCATAAATTGGAACTTATGAGTTTTTGCAATGACTCTGGAGCGTTCCATGGCGCTCGGAATATTTTCAAGTTTCCCCCTCTCAAGGACTGGGATAGAGCAAGGAGTAAGCATACTTCAATGCAATGGGTATTCCACAATGTATTGGAGCCAATAGGTAAGCAAATTAAATAACAACATGGGGACAACCAGTCTAAACCCCAATCGTTATCTAATAACAGATGGTTGTTACATCACAGACAGACACCCTAAAAAAGAAGCTGTCGACAACTACAATTATAAGAGTTGGTATATTCAGTAGTGCTCCCGAAAAATCCGATTCATTACATCATTGTGGTATCCCGGGAAGATGTAATGACTCAGTATATTTTGAGACGGGAGTCGTCTCTCAAGCGGAGCTGTCTCGCAGGAATAGGCACTTCTCATGAAAAATGAGCTGGTATCAGGGCGCAACAAAATACCAGACTCACTATTATAAGGCGACTCCGCTTTCCTAGTCTCGCAATATGTTATGAATTCCATACACCGTAGTCAACATCGAAAACTCTGGCTAGTATAGAAATTGTTTTAATTAATAAGGTTTATCCAAGTGTATTAGACGAGATTGTTGAAACTGCTTTCCGGGCCATTACAAGAGCCTGGCTGAATAAATATGTAACATGGAATAAAAACGTGAATCACTCATACATCGCCGTAGTCCTAGATGTATCAAATTTCCAGTAGTTTAGGAAAAATTGAGAAAAAGAGTATTGATATCATGTCAAAAATACAAATGTCATAATTTCTGTCAGCATGCGCTTTAACACAACTTTTTCCATCGACGAGAAGGACCTGTCCTAGAAACATATGGCGTTGTGGAACAATGCATCGAGATAACCAGTACGCAGTGCCCTATGCCAAGGTCAAATAATATTTAAATGACAATCATGGTGAGGAAAGGTATGTATAGGAACATGTAATTAATAGGAGTATTTCGAGATAAGTTTTGCTTCGTACATTTTTATCCCTAATATATCGTGTGCTTTCTTTGCTGAAACGCAAAGAGTCACTTAATCAAATCACCATCATTAGAGAACCATTTCATGTCCTGATGATGTGGACAAGTTGAGGTCAGCTGTGACACTGCTTGTGTAAACCCTGAAAGCACTCGACAGCTTTCTCATAAGGCTTTGGCGTATATGTTTTTTTTCGGTCGCTAAGTATTTTGCTACAAATAATTTATATGATCCTTCTTAGGTTATTATAGACATAAACTTAATATACTATCGAGACCAACAGGTCAGGTGAAAAACATTCAGAAAACAAAAAGTTCCACCCTACTTACTGCTCGCCTTGCAAATAATGATGATACATGTGACTGAACCCAAATCGCTCTTTTTTCTTCAACAAATCCGTTTCTGTCCGGTGCTCGACTTGTTCAGCTGTAGTGAGTCCTTTCGGAATGCATTCCAACCCTATTGTAGCTCGTCAACACTATTGAATGCAAAAAATGATTACTCTCAAAGTAAGCTAGCACAGTAAGTGTGATAGTATGATGCGCCATAGGCTTATAAACATAAACACATATACACATTCTAGAGCTTTACCCATGGATGTGGGACGCACGCGTTGTGCGAAGGCTACGGTAGTCCACTGTCCAACAGCCAGACATGAACATTGCTCTCTAGTTAGAGTACAGTTATCGGCTTAGTCGTCATGGAGGGTCTACGACAGGGGAGCTAAAGATGATTTTATTAGAAGCAAATTAACAGCTTGATCCACTGGCAACAAAACATAATCTATAGCCATGTATATGATAACGACATGCAGAGAGACTGTACAGCTGAAGATCGATACCTCTAAAACCAATCTATGCTTTGGCCTTTCACACATGTATTCATACCGTCTTCTCAAGTAGGCAGGTTCGTTGGGTTTTTGTTGCTCATAGTCTTGGCACTCTGGCCATACTAGGCACAATTCGTGTGTTTTTTTTTTGTTGTGGCTTGATATATATGGCATGTTTTAAGTTAGTAAATTAGTTTAAAAAATCAATTTTTACCATACTCGGCCAATGGCTGTTGTTAATTTATAAAAACAAATCGTATTATGCCAATGATGTTATATCACTAAAACAATATGAGCCAGTTCTATATGTGCATTGAAGTTTGTGTTTCTTTCGCGGAATACTGTATTTAAGTGAAAAGCGTTTTAATTATGTTCCGTTAACCAAGAAGTTAAACGACGCATTTGATAACAGCATCCACGAGTGACGCGCCGTACCATATACTTTTTTCTCATTAATTTACAATTTATATGCATCAGTCATAAATTTGTGCAGATTTCATGTGTATATTGACTGACATAACGAACTGTCGTTTGATAGTTTCGGGTTCACTCACTATTTTTTGATTTTTCTTCCTTACAGGTGTGTAGAAAGGACATGTTCCGCTGAGCGATGCGTTCAGGTGAAGAGGGTTGTGACGAACTTGGCTGTAGATGCCGTGTATATATATATATCAAAGTGAAAATATGTAGTTTTATTTATAAACTTCGAAAATAAAGAATTGTCAAGCGCAATAAGTTAAAGATAATTGTGAAAAAAGAGTGTTACTTCGTCTTGCTATACATATTGTGTTTACTATTTATGTTACTCTATCCAGAATAAATATTAGCATATTCCTATGTTAAAACTTATGCATGCATAATATGCAAATATGGGGTATTCCTAATCCCTTTCATTATACCAATTCATATGCGTAACCGTCGAAAGACACACCTTGAATTGAAATTGGCTGACAAAGTTGTTTTCTTGCTTTCTAGACTTATATTTAGCGAAAGACGACTTTTCAGAAAGTTTTTCAAATTTAACAAAAAATCACAACTCAAAAAAAAAAAAAAAAAGTTAGAATGTAACACAAAACCATAAAATCCGTTTTGATTTTTCAAAGTCTTAACTTTTATTGAAAACTGGACTGCCAGTCATTGGGATCTTTTTTTTTTTAATATGTTTTTTCGTATGTCCTATTTTCGAAATATTCAAAACAATTTTTAAATTTTTTTTTGTAATTATTACAGTTTTTCCTAGGGTTTTCGAATTTCAGCCTGTTCGCCCTTTTTTTTGTCTAAATACTTCGCATCAATTCCAATGGCAATCTCCCCACAATTTCCGAGTGGGCCGAATTTTTTTTTTTTGATTAATTGAAAAAAAAACTATTTCAATTTTTTTGTGTGTTTTATATTTTTTTTTTTTTTTCCGAAAAAGTACATTTTAAAAGCTATTAAAAAAACATGATCGGCCTCAACGGGGTCAAGGTTTTTTGAAAAGTTATAGCATTTTGAAAAAACACCGTATCCGAAATTCGAAAAATCTCGAAAAAACTGAATAAATTACAAATAAAACTTATACAAAAAATTTTTTTTTAAATTTTTTTTGTTTCGCGAATATACTAAGTGAAAAACTATTTATAATAAAAAAAAGGGTCCCACAACGGGGTAGATTTTTGAAAAAAGTTATAGCATTTTGAAAAACAAAACGGTGTTTATTCTATTTTAAAAATTGCATAACTTTTTTTGAGTGGCATGAAATAAAATTTGAAAACTTCTGAAAAAAATCGGTCTTTCGTTAAGCGGAGAAAAAGAAGAAAACTTTCAGCCAATTTCTAAAAGGGGGATCGGGTTCAAAATTGGTCGAACATTGGGATGGATAAACCCCATATAGCACATCGTCCCGTTTATATGTTTCGTTTAACCTCGTATCTACAAGTGAGATAATTTTCGGTAAAGCGGAACAACGGTTGCCACACCCATGTTTCATTTGGGACCAAAATTCAATCCGTGAAAAGAGTACCTAAATTATTTTGTTTTATATTTTATTAGTATACGACCATTACAAAATTATTAGGGCTGCTTCAAGCACTTTCCTTTAAATTCAAGCTGAACAACAACAAACTATATATAATCAGAAAACCTGATACATTTTAAAATTTTTTTTCACTATCCTACGATCCACGGGTGCACTCATACCATCGATATGAAAAAGTTAGTGTTCTCCCTTGGAAAGGTATTTCAAAAACACCTCATACATGCCGAAGTTGTTGATTACACTAAACTTATACCTTTTTTTTGGTTTGCAAAATAAACTAAAACTAAAAAAATTGATATACTCTTTCTCACTGTACCAAGGTCTTTGAAATCGGTGCGTCCATTCCGAATAATAACAGCTTAAAGTACCTATCACACCGTCGTTTTTCCAAAAATTTCGATTTCCGCCCGCTATCCTCGAAAACAATTGAGATAGGAAAAAATGTTATATAAAAGTGGTAGAGATTTTAATTTTCTACAGTATTGACAATATAAATAATAATTAGCGCAAACTTGAAAACGGTTTAAAATAAGGCATACAAACCAGAGTTGACAGGGAGGGGGGGACAAGGGGGGGGAAAGGGGGATGAGGTTCTGGTAGGTCGAAGGGGGGATTGGGGAAGAGGGGCGGGGAGTGAGGCAAGCCTGGGGGGGGAAGGGGTTATGAGACATGTATGCAGAGGGAGGAGGGGGGGGAGAAAGAAAAGGAAAGGGGGGGGGGGGGGGGGGGGGGAGGGGGAAACGGGGGGGGGTGGGGGGAGATGGGGGGGTCGGGAGAGGAGGGAAGAGGAAAAAGAAGGTGAGACGAAAAAAAAAGAAAAAAAAAAAAAGAAAAAAAAGCAAGGCAACAAATCCCATTATGGCAAGCATTTCATTACGCGGGGTACACACGGAATAACAATTGGCATGCAGAGGGGGGGGAGGTAAGAACGGTGGGGGTGATATAACCAATCAGTCACAAAAATCATATAGGCAGGGCGTACTGTGGCCTGCCAGCACAGCCATATCATTCGCAGTTACAAGTAATGACACCACCACTCGTCAGTGAATGTATAGCGCCATCCGAAAGCGATTCGGACAACCATAAGATCTAGGTCTATAACATCGAAACGCTTCTCATATGAAGTTGAAAGGTACATGAGAGTCCTATTGCGAATTTTATTATTGATTATTACAGTTAAATCACTAGCTATTGATTCGTATATCAAACCTACATTGCATCCCCTTCGCTTGGCACAATTAAATGTTCCACTCCATTGTGTCGCATATTTACGCTAATGGAATCTACTGCCACCTTAGATAGATCATTTGCAACAATTTCACGCACGCCTAGGTACTTCTTTTGCATAACTTGCTACGTAAACCTGTTGCAGCAAGCGCTTCCAATATTCGCAGTCCACCGTCGTATTTTACACCACCAGCCGTGTATGGTTTCTTGTCATTAGCATTGCTTGCTTTCCTTTGTATTTTGTGGATTTTTATGCGCCGCCGCTTCCCGCTCTCTTATCAACCGCTTTGAGTATACATTAAGTACTGAATACTTAAATCACGATTAATATTCTGTACTGGATTGTAGAATACGGCCCCGCCGGCAATAATTTCTGTAGTGCTTTCTTTGATCACACGTTCGGGTGCTTTGTCGTTCGTAGCGATCTGTTAATTCATAAAATTTAGGGCGATTTTGTTAATAACGCGAAACATATATTTACCTTATTTTCAGATATTTCCTCAACTTCCATTTTGGCTTTAAACTGCTGTGCATCCAAGTTTTTGTTATCAGCTGTTCTGGTGGTGGCATACGCTGGCTGCTGCTTTCGTTGAACAGTGAATCGTGGAAACTGTTTCAACAGAGGAAATATTTAAGCATTACAGATGCACAACACTGTTTTTTTATAAATCAACGATGATAGCCAGCCTTGGGAGGTTGTTGCTGCTGCTATCTTGGCCTTGCATTACCCGGTTGCTGTTGTGGTATATACCTTGGTATAACTGGATGTGGCGTCATTGCCCCACCTGGTCCAGTTGATGCGGACCACGAACAACAACCACCACGACCTACACTGTTTTGGGTTCACTTTGCTGCTGCAAACACACCTCCGTCACAATAATTAATGGAGACCATGGAGGGGTATCTCAACAAGAGAGGCTATTTTATTGCACACATAGCCGTTTTTTTTACACCGAATTTTCTAATCTTTTTTTTTCAATTTTGGATAATAAATCTTAATGGTAACAAGATTTTTTTCTTGTATGTATGTGGAAATCAAAATTTACTATTCTGCATTAAAATTGCTCACGATTATTTATACTATGCAATTACATATTTCACTTTCTTTCTTTATAAACATGCACACATTGATATGAGTTTTTTTTGCTAAACAAACACACTTTAGTAGACCAAAAAATATTAAAGAATCCGTATATTAATTTCTGCAAAATGTAAATCACACAAATTGAAAAATTTTCCCACTTTCTGCAGAATTAGAAAATGGCGGATTTTTTGCACGCAAAAATGACGTATTTTGCTATCCCTAAGAAAATAATAGGTGCGAGAGAGCACGATATATTGTGGGAAAGCAAAATTTGTCAGCATGCTATTCATTTGGACAATTTTTCATTCCAAATCGTCACCCCTGTCAAAAATTCGTGTGTGGCTGTGTGCGTTTTTGGTCACACGATTTTTGCAGGGTGTATTTGTCAAACGCGTCAGAATCTTACAACTGATTACTAGCAGTTGTTCATACAATTTTGCAGTTGTTTTGAAAAATGTAACGTTTTAGAAGACGGTTCACCACCTAATTTTAACAAAAATTTCAAAGTTGGTATCAAAAGACGCGTTTCGACCTCCGATTTAAGAATCCGAAAACAAAAATTAAAAATTTATTCTGTCACATCATTTCGGTCGATTTTCATGTGATTGTATTTTGCCAGATTTTTTGTACATACTAATGCGTTGGACCCACTCAGGGTTATTTTTACAAATCGCGGCCAAAGACCGCCAACGCAGAAAGATGTTCTGTGCAAAAAACTGTGGATCGGGCCTCATATTTCGGACCCTCTCGGGCCATTTTGTGGGTTGTTATAAATTTTGTCGACAGAAATTTTTGATTTCCGCTTTCGGATCCTGAAAAACGGAGGTCAAAACGCGTCTTTTGATACCACCTTTGATAAGAGTTAGATGGTGCACGGGCTCATAAAACGTTACCAAAAAAAACAAAAAATTGAAAGCCGGTAGTTAAACCTTTTTTAATCAAACAATAATCAACAATTTTGTACACATTTATAGAAAAAACAACGTTTAAACGAAGGATTACATTGAATAACTTTTTGACTTTATGGAGCGACATTCCGAAGTTGGACGAGGCTGGTCGCAGTTCGGATGCAGCCAAAATAGGTGAAATTATGCGTGAGTCCATTGATACTATCACTACTCCTGGGAGTCCTGTTTTAGAGTAAAATACAATTTTTGCTGTTTGGGTTTTAATCGACTTCGCACAAATATGCTCCTCAATAATATCTAAAACCAGTCCAACACCAAAATCATTCCACAGCATTTTTGATAGCTGCCATCAGCAAGGAATCTGAGTGTGGCGCATAATTTTAAAATAGGGATAAAGCCTTCCCTCGAACGCGTTTGCGGAAATGGTCCTTAATTGTGTTTAGTAATGAGCAAAATGCTTCCTTCAAATCTACAAAATAACTTCATTTGAAGCTCATCATTTGTCACTTAAACATTTTCTTACTTGGTGCTTGGCAGTTCTAAGGGATTGGAATGATCACGCGAATGTTTTTCGTATTCGCGACATAGCAGTCGCCAACATTTTCGCCATTATAAAATATGTAGATTTCATATAATATCCGTTTTGCTTTTAATAACAAAATCACGTTTGCAAATGCTTAAATTTCCGCCACAAATTGATCAGCTGTTCATTTATCTGTCAAATCATCACTTTCTGAAGTTGGCAACTCAATTCAACTTCAACTGAAATAAGTTGTAACTCGTAATACCAAACGGGAGTTGAGTTGTCTTAAAGTTAAGTTGTTTTAATTACAACGCAACAAGTTGAGTTGTAAACGGTAATAGGGGCACTATATTTCTGCATCATAGTTTCATTATTATTATTATATATCTGAAATTAAAGAGTAATGTTCATTAATATTTCTTTGTTTATAATATAACATTGTTGAATGCCCCTATTACCGTTTACAACTCAACTCTGGTTGAGTTGAAATTTCGCAATTTGGTATTACAGATTACAACTCAACCTGTCAAAAAAAATTTCGGTTGAGTTGTCTAGTCTTACAACTTTTTGTGGCATTGCCGTTTACAACCTTGTGTTGGTGTAGTTGTCAAAGACGTCAAAATCTTACAACTGCTTACTAGCAGTTGTCTCATGCAATTTTGCAGTTGTTTTGAAAAAATGTTACGTTTTAGAAGACGGTTCACCACCTAATTTTTAACAAAGATGTTCAAAGTTGATATCAAAAGACACGTTTCGACCTCCGATTTAAGAATCCGAAAACAAAAATTGTAATTCTTTGCGACAGCATGGCACTGCTAATACGCGTCCAAAAATATCGAGACGCGTATTAATCTCGAGAACAATAATCCGAAGGCGGAAAAGAAACATTTTATCTCTTGTCCGGAGATATTTGTAGTTGAAGTTGGCGATTTTCATGTGGTTGTTGTAATGTTGTTGTCTTTTTTCGGTTTTTGTTTAATATCTTTTGAAGGAGTTAAAATTTTTATTTTCCGCCTTCGGATTATTAATACTGATGCCAAGACGCATCGTTTAATACCTCTCTCGATATTTTTGGACACGTATTAGCAGTGTCATGCTGTCGTAAAGAATTACCACAAAAATTAAAAATTGTATTTCTAATAAAATCTAATTTCATGTGGTTGTTGTATTTTGCCAGATTTTTTGTACACAGCTATGCAGAAAGGTGTTGGACCCAACCAGAGTTATTTTTACGAATCGCGGCCAAAGGCCGCCAACGCAGAAAGATGTTCTGTGCAAAAAAAACTGTGGAACGGGCCTCATATTTCGTACCCTCTCGGGCCATTTTGTGGGTCTTTGTAAATATCTTTCAAAAGAAATAAAATTTTTAATTTCCGCTCTCGAATCCTAAAAACGGAGATGGAAACCCGTCTTTTGATACCACCTTTGATAAGAGTTAGATGGTGCACGGGCTTATAAAACGTTACCAAAAAAAAAGCAAAAAATTTAAAGCCGGTAGTTAAACCTTTTTTAATCAAACAATAATCAACAATTTTGTACACATTTCTAGAAAAAAACAACGTTTAAACGAATTACATTGAATAACTTTTTGACTTTAGTTGGACGAGGCTGGCCGCAGTTCGGATGCAGCCAAAATAGGTGAAATAAATATGCGAGTCCCATTGATACTTATCACTACTCCTGGGAATCCTATTTGAGTAAAATACAGTTTTTTCTGTTTGGGTTTTAATCTACTTCACACAAATATTCTCCTCAATAATATCTAAAACCAGTCCAACACCAAAATCATTTCCACATCATATTTGATAGCTGCCGTCAGCAAGGAATCGGAGTATGGCGCATAATTTTAAAATACGAACGCGTATGCGGAAATGGTCCTTAATTTTGTTTAGTACTGAGTAAAATGCTTCCTTTCAAATCTGCAAAATAACTTCATATGAAACTCATTATTTGTTTGTCACTTAAACATTTTCTTACTTGGTGCTTGGTAGTTCCAAGGGATTGGAATGATCACGCGAATGTTTTCCGTATTCGCGAAATGTCAATCACCAACATTTTTGTCATTATAAAATAGATTTCATATAATATTAATAAAAAAATCACATTTGAAAATGCTTAAATTTCTGCCACAAATTGATCAGCTGTTTATTTATCTGTCAAATCATCACTTTCTGAAGTTGGCAACTCAATTCAATTTCAACTGAAATAAGTTGTAATTCGTAATACCAAACAGGAGTTGAGTTGTCTTAAAGTTGAGTTGTTTTAATTACAACCCAACTAAGTTGAGTTGTAAACGGTAATAGGGGCAATAAACTACACAGTCGACAAAGTTGCGAAAAAAAATTGGGGTTATGAGAGAACATCCAAATATATTAAAAAAAAGTACAAAATAATTATATATAAGTCCATTATAGAACCGCACTTTGTATACTGCCCATCTATTCTATTCATTGTGTCAGACAAAGAAATAGATAAACTTCAAAAGATGCAAAACAGATGTATGAGATTCATTCTTAAAAAATCTAGAGATACTCGTACGGCTGATATGCTGAGAAGTTTGAACTGGTTAAGTGTCAAGCAAAAGATTTTTTTTCACGCTATGAAGTTTATATTTAATATTAAAAGTGAAAATGTACCTGAATATCTAAGTAAAAACGTAGTATTAGTTAAGCAAACACATAACATTAATACAAGGAATAATAATGTTCGCACAAGGAATAATAATGTTAATACAAGGAATAATAACGCTTCCCAAGACAGTCGGTTCTATGTACCGGAGCGACTCGGGATTTTTCTCGACCAAGGACTAACATTTCAGTGTAACCCCATTTAATTTGTTGCGTCCCTCCCACAAATTGTCATCCTCCCAGCAGCTCCTTGCAGCGGGACTGGAAGTTATCGAATCCAATCCGGGTCCGTCTCCTGACCCCGGTCCTGAGAAATCGTTTTGCTGCATCTGCCGGAAAAGAATCTTTTTAGGATGGTCATACTCTGTTCAGTGTGTCTCGTGTAAGGGATGGTCGCATCGGACAGGTTGTTCTGTGCTTGATTCCAAAACCCGACGTCCACGTAACTTTTGTAAATCTTTTGTGGCTCCTTGCTGTTCACGTCCAAGGGCGTCCCGTAGTATACGCCTTAGCGCCCCCCTACCTTCCAGCAGCCCAGCTGCTCAGCAAGCCACAACTAGTACCCGCTGCTGCTCGCGCCCCGCGGCGCCAACAACTCAAACAGCTGCTACCACTCATAACTACTATCTTCGTAGTAGAGTCGGCAGCAATGTTGAGCATCAGCCCCTGCCCCCGTCTTCTCCCCCCTCTTTTCCGGCAGCAATCGTGTAGGTCAGGGAAACAGACTCTTAGTCCCTAACCCCGTTTGCACCGTTTGCCAGCACAGAATATATATGTTTGCGACATCCGCCCAATGCAGCTCCTGCCTTGGGCGATGCCACTTTCCTAGATGTTCTGGTCTCCGCGACGGAAATCCCCCGACGGGTTTCATTGCGCCATGTGCCAGGTCGCAAACCCCAATCTACCGGGTACCCCAATGCTTGTCCAAGGACGACCAGTCCCAGGGCCAAACAGCAGTTGCGTCCTGGCCTTCCTCAACCCAGGCGTAGTCACCCGTCACTTACTCCCATAGTGATGACGTCTCCCCCCAGAGTGGCGGCGGCTCCCCTCATGCACTTCAAAATTCTGCAGTTAAACTGTAATGGACTAACTGGGAAGATTACGGAGATAGTCGATTTCATGAAGCGGCACAACATCCGAATTGCTGCGATTCAAGAGGCTAAACTCACAGCAAGATCTGCATTTCAGGCCTGCTATGGGTGTAATGTCCACAGGAAAGACCGCGAGAGCGGAAATGGAGGCGGCCTCGCGTTTATCATACACCACTCTGTGCAATATTATATATTTGATCCTGGCATCGACCGCAGGGACAATGTCTTAGAGCGTCAAGGCCTATCTGTCCGGTCAGGCGATGCAAACCTAGAAATCATCAACATCTACATCCCTCCTGCCACCTGTTGCCGCAGTGGATACCGCCCTAATATCAGAGTCCTACTCACTGGCAACAATCGCATTATCTTAGGCAATTTCAATGCCCATCACGATCTATGGTACTCAAACTTGCGGGTGGACAGTAGGGGTGAGATGTTGGCGGATCAAGTAGAAGAAACGACGTTCTGCACAATAAACGGAGACGCCCCACACGTATGGTAGGAAGCTGTAACAGTTCACCAGATATCTCAATTTTGAGCGCAGAACTCGTAAACTGCGTCAACTGGCAGCCGATGGTAACATTGGCATCCGACCACCTGCCCATACTTATTTCGCTTGAGCGTAACGCCGACTTCATCGTCACTGAAAAACGCACTTTCATAAACTTCAAAAAAGGAAAGTGGGAAGAATATAAATCCTTTACAGACAGCCACCTAGCTGCCCTCCCTATCCCGACTGATGCCCGCCAAGGGGAGCGTGCCTTCCGTAAGGTCATTGAATCCGCCTCGGCACGTTTCATTCCCGCCGGGAGAATTCCCGAATCCCGGCGGAGGCCGCAAACTTAGCGAGAGAACGTGACCTTATAAGACAGCTTTATTCAGGCGACCCCCAAATAAGGGATATAAACCAACGCATCAGATTGCTTGTGGACGAACACAAGCGGGCGAAATGGGAGGAGCACCCAAGAGGTTGTAAACTCTCTACCGGTGTGGGTAAACTTTGGTCCACCGTAAAGTCCCTATCGAATCCGATTAAGCACTAAGACAAAGTTTCCATCGCCTTTGGCGACAAAGTGCTGTCGGATGCGAAAAAATGCGCGAACGCTTTCTGCCGACAATATATAATGCATTCTACGGTCGACAAAGATAGAAGGAGGGCCAATAGACACGCACATAAACACAAATTCAGCGCGTCACCAATCACCATCACCGCTAAAGAGGTTGAGGACGCCATTGGTCGCGCTAAACCATCCAAAGCAGTGGGCCCAGACGGCATAGCCATGCCGATGCTTAAAAACCTAGGAAAAGAGGGTTTCAAATATTTAGCGCATGTCTTCAACCTGTCTCTTTCCACCTTTGTCATACCCGAAAAATGGAAAATGGCCAAGGTAGCCCCGCTACTAAAGCCTGGGAAACCAGCTAACATAGGAGAGTTGTATCGTCCGCTTGAAGCCATTTTGCTCCCCTACTTCCAAGCAAATTTGCAGCTAGCCTCTCCATAGCACCACCACCGCGCTAAATGTTATCAGCACCCAGATAAATTGCGGTTTAAATCAAAACCCCCACCATAGAACAGTACTCGTAGCGCTAGACCTATCAAAAGCTTTTGATACGGTCAACCATGTCTCGTTACTGCAAGACCTTGAAGGGTCTACCCTTCCCCCATGTCTTAAAGGTGGACCGCAAATTATCTGGGTGGTCGGCAGGCATCGGTGCAATTTAGAAACGAAGCATCAAAACCAAGAAGAATTAAACAAGGGCTGCCACAGGGTGGTGTCCTATCCCCACTTTTGTTTAATTTCTACATATCTAAGCTACCTTCACCACCAGAAGGAGTCACTATCGTTTCATACGCCGCTGACTGCACAATAATGGCCACAGGCCCAGGCCCACAGATCGATGAGCTCTGCAACAGAATAAACGGCTACCTCCCTGATCTCTCCAGTTTTTTCGCCACGTGAAACCTGGCATTATTACCGACTAAATCTTCCGTGACCTTATTTACAACATGGACGTCCCAAATGTCGAGCATTTTGAACATCCACGTCGATGGCAATACGCTACCGACTGTCCTACACCCCAAAATCTTGGGTGTGCCATTTGATCAGGATCTACATTTTGGTGAGCACGCAGCCGCAATTGTTCCGAAAATCCAGAGCCGTAATAAAATCCTCAAATCCCTTGCTGGCAGTACCTGGAGAAGAGATAAAGAAACCTCATTACTACATACAAAGCAATTGGCCCGCCGTTTACGTGCTACGCGTCACCCATACGGTCGCCAAGCCTAAAAACTACCCACTGGAAGAAGCTACAGGCCTGCTAAAATTCTGCTCTCAGAATCGCCACGGGCTGCCTTCTTATGTCCCCAGAACACCATCTACATAATGAGGCGAGAATAATCCCCATCAGGGAGAGAAATGAGATGCTAACCAAACAGTTCCTGTTGAATACTCAGAAACCGGGGCATCCAAACAGACATCTGATTGATGAGCCAACACCGCATAGGGGCTTAAGGAGTCATCTCCGTAAGCATTTTGAGCACATACGGCACCAGAGAATCCAGCCGTATGAAGCGAAAAAACACAAGCAGGTCCTTGGTGAACTCCACAAACAGGCGTTGGACATTTATATCAGGAATTGCTCGGAGAATCCAGTACTCAAAGAAAAGTACCCAAAACTTGTGGAAGAGGAACGCATACTCCCCAGGGAAACGCGTGTCACTCTTGCTCAACTTCGTTCTGGATACTGTAACAGGTTAAACTCTTACCTATCCAGAATCAACCCCGACATACAAAATGTATGCCTCGCTTGCAATGTGTCCCCACATGACACCAACCATCTCTTTAATTGTAATGTGGAACCAACGCCTCTAACACCCCTTACATTATGGTCCACCCCTGTTGAAACAGCAAGTTTCCTTGGACTCCCGTTAGAGGATATTGATGCCAGTTTGTGATCGGTCGCGGCTGTTAGGTGGGGCGAAGCACTGCTACAACAACAACAACAAGGAATAAACATAATTTAAAACTGCCTTTATTCAGAACTGAAATAGATCAGCAAAATATTTTTTATAAAGGTCTAAAAAATTTAAATGAACTGCCTATAGATATAAAAAATTATAATGAAATCGTAGCTTTCAAAGCAAAGCTTTTCGAATATTGTAAAACCTTAGCAATAAGATAGTAAATTGTAATCTAATTTAATTTAATAATGAAATGAAATGAAAACAATACAGTTGAAGAGATGGTTGGTGTCATGTGGGACACGTTACAAGCAGTACATATGTTTTGTATATCGGGGTTGATTCTGGATAGGTAAGAATTTACAGTATCCAGATCGAAGTTGAGCTAGAGTGACTCGCGTTTCCCTAGGGAGTATGCGTTCCTCCTCCGCAAGTTTTGGGTACTGTTCTTTGAGTACAGGATTCACCGGCCAATTCCTGGCATAGATGTCCGACGCCTATTTGTGGAGTTCACTGAGGACCTGCTTGTTGTTGTTGTTGTGGCGATAAGCTTTCTCCCCGAAGTCTTTGGGGAGTGTTATCGATGTGATGGTCGTTTACCGGATACAGATCCGGTACGCTCCGGTAACACGGCACCATTAAGGTGCTAGCCCGACCATCTCGGAAACGATTTATATGGCCACATGAAACCTTCAAGCCATCCCTCCCACCCCACCCCCAAATTCCATTAGGAGCTTGGGGTCGCCAGAGCGTCGTCTGTTAGTGAAACAGGATTCGCCGCGGATAGGTGAGGTTGACAATTGGGTTTGGAGAAGCTATATATTGCGCTGGCAACCTGAAGGGTTGCGCTACACAACCCCTTGAATCTGGTATTTTAGTCGCCTCTTACGACAGGCATACCAACCGCGGGTATATTCTGACCCCTAACACTGCAGTAACGTGGCATGGTTGACCGTATCAAAAGCTTTTGATAGGTCTATCACAACGAGTACTGTTCTATGGTGGGGGTTTTGATTTAAACCGCAATTTATCTGCGTGCTAATGGCATTTAGCGCGGTGGTTGTGCAATGAAGCTTTCTAAAGCCGTGCTAATGACAGGCTAGTTGCAAATTTCCTTTTAAATAACGTATTAGCAGTGTCATGCTGTCGTGTAGAATTACCAGAAATGCATAGCTTCTTCAACCCAAATGTCAATCTCACCTACCCGTGGTGAATCTTGTATATTTGGCAGGCGGAGCTCTGGTGACCAAAAGTTCCGCACGAAAGCTGGAATCGGATGACCCAGAAGCTTCAACGTGGGCATATCAAATAAGCCCCAAGATGGTCCGGCTAGAGCCTTAATTGTACTACTTTCTGGAGTGTCCTTATCTTTACAAGATAAACATATCAAAATTGCCTGACTTTATTATACAAGAAAACCTGTCGCCTGGACTATCAGATGTTAGTGCATTCAAAATATTTAATTAGTTTTAGCAATGTAAAAACTCACTTTTTTCTTAAAATATTTAACTTTTTAATAAGATTTTATTTGCCTAATACAAAACCAATTTTCCACGCACGTTTTCAACTTATAAAACTACGTCATGCTGAACTTTCATATGTTGATCGAGTAAATCGTTGGATTGATATTTATCGCCACAAATAATACATTCAAAAGATTTTGGTTTAGGCTCTTCTATAGCACTAATACTTTTCTGACGATATTCCCTATTATCGCTTTCATTTCCTATGTGGCATTTACTATGCACCTTAAGGGTGTACTTTTCAACAAATGTTTTGCCGCAAACCTCACAGCTGAAACGCGGTCTATCTTCACGATGTGTCCATAAATGACTTCTATACGTGCGTCGAGTTTTAAAGATTTGATGACAAGTAGCACATATAAGAGGATCATCTTCGGCCTCATGTAGCAATTTATGATTATAGTAAGCGGGTTGTTCCGAAAACGTCAGTCCACATCTTTCGCATTGAATATTCTTTTTGTCCCAATGCTTCTGCATATGTATAATGACGTTAATTTTACGCTTATATCGTTTGTTACAGTATTTGCACTCCAAAACGGATTTTCCTTCATGAACATTCATATGTAGTTCCAAATATTCTTCAGACCTTGCTCTAGCTCCACAAATCTCGCATTTCCAAATCTTTTTAGATGGGTTATGCTTAAGTTCTATATGTTCTTGTAATAAAGAATCATTTTTAAAAACTTTAGTGCACATGTTACATTTTTTTGGAATTGTGTACTTCTGTGAGCTTCTGTTGGATTCCTTATTTATTTTTTCGGATTCCTCATTATCACTTCCAAAGTCTTCGGAATCCTCACAAAATTCGTTATCCTCGAAGCTACTCTCAGCTTTCATATCACTTTCTAGAACAGATAGATCATTTCCTTCATCATCCCCACTATCATATATGTTTCGAATTTGATAAAATATTTTTTGGTAAAACATCAACTACAGGTTCAAATTCAATAGATTCTTCTTTTATAGCTGCCCTCCGTAAAAGAGAAACAATTCGTTTTTGCACTTCAAGCAGCTTTACCATGCATTCATCAAAAGTGATAACATCTTCCAAGCATGGTTTACAAATTTTCCATTCACAAGATTCCTCAGCCCACGTTATATCAATTGAAGGTGATGCCTTTTTTCCTAAATACGTAATTATTGAAGACACAGACTTTTTAGAAAAAGGAGATATGAAATCAATATTTTCAAGTCCATGCTGACCACCAGCTATAGCACTACACACCACACAGTGCATAATTCAATACTTGATGATTGTTATAGATGTCAGCAGTGGTTAAATTGGATTCCAACAGAAAATAACTCTCGATATTAAATATTGGCAATGTTCAGAGCATAGATGAACTAGAGTTCGAAGAATAAATTGCTTATCTGATTGTGAATTCACAATGGTTTATCTATTATAGGGATGCAGAAATCTGTTCCTATTCCAAAACAAAAAGAAACGATTGTTCGATTATACGAGAAGGTTAAACCCACAAATCACATACCCAGATTGCGCATTCAAGAGTTCAAAAATCCTCTTTCGGAGCAACAAAAAGTCACACTTGACTGCTTGAACGAATGAAAGAAAGAGAGAAAAAACAAGAGCTAAAGGAAAATTACGGTAATTGTGCAGTTTAGGGGCCCACCCTAAAATTGATCCTTTTTCTTCGAGTGAGGTATCAAAAGATCATATTCTCGTCTAGATCAGGAAACCGAAACGGGTGTTAATTTTTTAACCGTTTAAAGTTATCCGCAAAAAATTGTTCTATTGGGCACGTTTTGTTTCGGCACAATTATACTGTTTTCACACAGACACTTAATGATCTCATTTCACCTTCTAATGAAATCGTAATTTTTTTGCTTTCACACAGAAGTAACTGCTCGATTAGTATGAAGGATGAAATGGCGGAACGATACAAGGTGGCAGCATGGTGACATACCTACAAACAAACAAAATTCCATGTACTTGTAAATTCGATGGACAAATGTCACAATCGTACTGCGCCGGTAGTTGATGTATCAAACCAAATAAAAAAGGTTATAATCAGCTGTTCGATGCGGCCACCTTGTATCGTTCCGCCATGCAGACAATGACATTTACTTTGACAAATGACATTTTTAAGCACTGAACACACCAAAAACTAAGAAGGGGAACGCTGCCAACAGAGTTGCATTGTGCTTTTGACTTCATTAGGCATTCGATTAGCTACTAATGAAATAATTATAGATTCGAATTTTGTTGGGAAGATTGAGCTCAATAAGCGTCTTAATGTAGTAAACTGCCTTTATTATTCAATAAGCCGTCTGTGTGAAAATAGTATTACGTTACTGTAGGCACATGAATCAACTCAATACCGATGTTTGGTATATTAATGTAATTTGATATACACGAATTAATGATAAAATGACTTTGATTTTCACGTATTTATTCTTAATAAGGAAACCCAAATATCAAAAAAGTCGCCTATTTCTTTGTTGCAGTTAAACACACGAACACATACGAATAGAGGTGAATAGTGATGACAGCTCAGCAGCAATAGATGCTTTATGCTTTTCTCTAGTCGGAACAATGCAAGGTGGTGGCGGCTTGACATAAATTAAGATAAACATACATGCTCTATGATTTTGCTTTTGTTGAAGAAATTTACAAATTAATATACATATTTAAGGAGATAAGTTTTTAAATTATCGAAGCAAAGCGCCGCAGCCGAAAACCTATTCATTAAACTTAAAAAAACCTTACAGGCGAAAATTTATGTTTTATGATGCGAAATGAAAAGAATCAAAGAGATATTTTCATTAACGAAAAAGTGTCGCAGACGAAAATTTGGAATAAAAAATCGCGCGATTTTCATATTTTATGATACGAAATGAAAAGAAGCCCAGAGATTTTTTCAACTAACGGAAAAAGCGGCGCAAGCGAAAATTTGGAATAAAAAATCGCGCAAGAGAAGGAAAGAAAGAGGACTGAGGAGAAGAGAACGAAAGGGTGGAGCGAAGAAAATTGAAGTGAAGAGAAGAGGAGAGAAGATTAGAGAAGGAAAGGGAAGAGAAGAGAAGGAAAGGGTGGGGAAGAGAAGAGATAAAAAAGGGAAGAGAAGAGAGAAGAGAAGATGAGAAAAGACCGCGCCTAAATAAAAATGAAAATTCCAAATGTTTGCCAGCATCACTTTAATTGGATAAATAGACGTATTCTCTTCTCTTTGAATATATTAAATTGCAAAATATTCAGTAAATTACAAAAACAATGTAATTGTATGTTTATTTAAATTTATGTTGAGCCGCCAGCGCCCTGTATTAATCCTAACAAAGAACAACAAAGGTAATTTCCATCGTTGCTGAGCTGGCAACACTGTTCACTTTCATGTGTTTTCATTTTTTGCAATATCTGTGTTGATATTTTATAAGTAAAATAGTGAAATTTAACATAATTTTTTCATTAATTCGTCCAAGTTAGATTATGTTAATATACTAAATATAAAAAGTAAAGTGATGTGTGCACTTAAAAGATTGTAAACGTGCGGGAACAATATGTATCACACAAACCTGTTTTTCGTCGATAACTTTTAAACGGGTGAAAAAGGTTAACTTCCGGATTTCGTAATCTAGACGTAAATACGCATCTTTTGATACCTCACTGAAAATCTTGGCCAACCTTAGGTTGGAGGCCCTAAACTGCACTACTACCAAAATGACGTTTGAATTGCCCATAAAAAATACCTGATCTTTTCTTTACATGCGCGATCTTCTGATGTGATTTGTGGGTTAAACCATTGGCACATAGTCAAAGCTGCAGACATTGGTGCGTTATCGGTAACCTTATAACAGCTAATTCGACCAACCTTATGGGAATCAATGTAATCGATTATTGGTGCCATCCCTGCAAAAATTGTTGGATTACGTGTTCCATTTTCTTCATGTTGGAGTACTCTAATAATACCCTTTGCAATGCGTTTGCGGACCACCATCAGCCGATCATTGCCCTGCAAAAATTGTTGGATTACGTGTTCCATTTTCTTCATGTTGGAGTACTCTAACAATACTCCTTTGCAATGCGTTTGCGGACCACCATCAGCCGATCATTGCCCTGCAAAAATTGTTGCAATACGTGTTCCATTTTCTTCATTTTGGAGTACTCTAACAACACTCCTTTGCAATGCGTTTGCGGACCACCATCAGCCGATCATTGCTCGTTTTTTAACGACAGTGATCACGACATGATGACGATGGAACAGAGTTGCCAAAAGTCAAATATTGCATGCAAATAACTAATAATAACATTTTACTTTGGCCACTCTGATAAAATGCAACTGCGCACTGGTTTTATATATACATATTATATTAGTATCTTTATTCACTTATGCGTATGCGTATTATGTAACTTTCTTTATTCACGCAAATGCTAAATAACATAAGACTATTTGTAGTATAAAATATAAAAGTTGTATTGCCCCTCTTCATTTACTTTCATTTTAAATTAAATTCACTTCGATAATTCTTTCCGACACAATTCCTCTTCAGTACTTTGGCATGTGATCCTCTGTGGGTGCTCCATGGAGTACTACTGTGAAACTACTTTGGAAAGTACTCTCACGTATGTACTCTATGGAATACTCACAAACAAAGCGAGAGTGGGATCACCTACTCCTCTCCTAGGACACCGCAATGTTAATTGGAGCACATTTTTTGTATGAATACAGATTAGATTTGGAGCAGTCCCTATACTCCCAAAGAAGTATCCGTACATTATTTATAGAGTACTCGCATTTTTTGAAGGGTACATGCTCCATTTTCTCTAACGATACTCCCCTACAAGAAACGCTGATAGTTTTACTAATCCACTCACACTTGTAATTGACAACGCTGATCCTGCGATGACGTAAACATTGATACTTAAATTTATGTATGTTCCTTTGTTCGCACACGCATGTCCGCATGTACCCAACGACAGCCTATAAGCATGAAAAAGGACCAAACTGAGAAAGCTTCGGACACCTGGTATAAGAGGATAAATACAATAAGAGCCGTCACTCGGTATTTTGTGGCGAGTATTTCGCTGGAAATTGAAAAAATTGATGCCGAATGTTTTCTGAGAGGGACATTTTTAATTGTCTCGCATTTATCCATGCCGTGTAGGCCCCTTGTGCAACTGTGATTTTTGGAAAGAGAATTAAATAAGTTAGTTAAATACAGTCGGAAAAATAAACACAAACACCCCACGAAAATGTATAGAAGATATTCATAAACATCTCGCCCAAAAAAAAAGTAGCGACTACCTCTCAGTATACATCGAGTAAATGCCTAAAAAATAACCAGTGACGGCTCTTGTTGTATTTATCCTCTTTGACCTGGTACAGAACAAAAGAACATATAGCAGATACCATTATGCATGTGAGACAGATACATAATTCTCAACGGAATTATATGTATGCGAGAACAATTTATCCGATTTAATCATGTTGTCACTACTGACTGTCATATGACAGTCAAATGATTATCACGGTTGTTTTGTTATT